>NW_004624743.1:29594233-29679324 GCF_000247695.1 Heterocephalus glaber
CCTTTTGTTGCCAGTTCAGTGGGTCCAGGTGGTTGAGTATCAGAGTGTTCCATCTCATTTCCCTTTGGGGTTGCTGTAGGTGATCTGAAAATCTGGTTTTGAGGCTTATTTACATGTCTTCTCATTTAGACTGGGGGCGGGGGCAGTGCTGTTGGCGACCGTGTGGCTGACCTCCTCTGAGCTGGGAGAGGTGGGACAGGGGCTGGGAGTGGTGGGAGGGATGGTGGCCTGGAAGCCCCTCCCTCTGGGCCAGGAGTGGTGGGACAGATGCAGCCCAAAAGCCCTTTCCTCTGGGCTAGGAGTGGTAGAAGGGATGGTGGCCAGGAAGCTCCTTCCTCTGGGCCAGGAGTGGCAGGCTGGATGGTGTCCTAGAAGCCCCTTCAGGAGCAGTGGGACAGCGGCTCAGAAGCCCCTACCTCTGGGCTGGGAGTGGTGGGATGGAAGGAGGCCTGGAAGCCCCTTCCTCTGGGCCAGGAGTACCTTTGATAATTTTTGAGGGAAAGATTGGCATAGGGAAATAAGCTGAGGAAATATTAGTTTAGACAAATCTAAACAAGTTTCCTTTCTGCAGGTTTCTCAAGGTCTTTAATATATTAACCTGCATTTTGACTTCTAAGGATGTACAGAATGTGAGACATCTCCAAACCTTATTTAGCAGCAAATCAACTGTGAACACTCTAGGGTTTATTTTGAGAAATATTAGCACAATAGATACTGAATGATGGAACTTAATTTAAAACATATTTTCAAGGTTCTTAATCATCATTCATTCCACTTATTTCTGTAGAGAAAACATGATAAAAAGAAAACACAATAGAAAGTCAGGAAGGGTGGTTCTGGGAAGGGAGAAACTTGTTCCAGACAAGGGGAGTCTTGTACTGTATTCCTAGGGTTTGTGAGATACCATTATTAGGCCTGAAGTTGTAGTCCTTGAATATCTTGCCTAGGAAGGCCACTAGAGTTGTATAGGATCTCCAAGCTAGAGTCTATATCCTATCTTGCCTGGAAAGAAAAAGAAGTGTTTGAAGCAGAAACCCATCTCTAGGATCCATATTTCATTTTTAACTTTAGTATAGATTCTTTGAACCACAAAATAACCATTATGACTTTCTACATTACTGAAAAGCATGATGTTATGGCTTGTATCTAGATGTCCCCCTGAAGCCTCATACAGTCCTAAGTGAGGTTTTTGGAGGTGGCTGGATCTGGAGTGTGTGATGCTGGGATCAAGGGTGTGTGATTACTAAATTAGTCCATTGATTGGTTTGTCTTAGTTCTGGGTAGGATTAAGGGTGCCCCACCCTGGGTACAGCGCTATCTGCCCTAAGGGTGGATAGGATGGATAAGATATAAGGGATAGATAGAAGGTCTCTTATCACTGGTAGCTTGTTGTGTGCTGCCTTTCTGCCTCTGCCTTCTGCCTGCCATGAACTATCTCTCCTTTGCAATACCTCTCTGCCATGCTGCCCTGCCTTGGACCCAGCCAACTATGAACACTAAAACCTCTACAAATTGTGAGCCAAATAAACCTTTCCTCCTTTAACTTTGAGTGTTGAGTATTTTGTCCCAGCAACAAGAACAGTAACTAAGATATATGGATTTATTAAACATAGAGATGCTGTACTTGGACATGACTCAAGAAGACTGTTTTAAATATTCAAAGACAGCGAGTATGGATTCACTAAAGTTTTCTTTTCCCAATATCAATAAGCCTGTCATATGTTCTACAGACATGAACATTTGCAAAATCTTCCCCCTTCTTCTAGATATATATCAGATACTCAATGTCCTTAAATTTTAGTGTGAAATATATAAAATAAATATATAATATATAGTTAATATTATTACATTTGAATACAGTATATTTATGTAACTAGTATATTGGATATTTGGTACTATTTACTTCCATAGGGGAAGTAAAATCATCAAAATTTTGTATATTGAAATAGGCATCTGTTTTCCTTTAAAACTACAGTAAAGAAAACAGTTATTAATCTTTTGTGGATAGCAAATTATCTATGCCTTGAAAGAAAAAAGAATTACTTTCAATAAGTGTGCATTTAAGATCAACTTTTGAGCTACATGCATGCTACACTAGTTTTCATTTGTTATAATGTGGCATTTCTCAAACTATGTCCCAAAGAGTAATGATGTCTTACATCACTGATGGTCTTTGAGAACAAGGCCAAATAAATTGAGGACAGGAGCCAACAAAAGCTACTACAATTGTCAACTTGGGAAATATCTCTGTTTTATAGTCTCAATCCTGCTGATACCCCTTGGGGTGCTTCCTCCACATCCCAGAAGGCAGTATTCTCTGCTCAAGGTGCCACAACCAGGTCTCATCTTCTCATCTTTCTACACTATTAGAAATGTATTAGCATTTCTCAGTGATCATGGTAGGAAAAGATTCTTAAGCCATCTTCAGATCACTCCAATGTCTAATTGTGTGTGTGTGTGTGTGTGTGTGTGTGTGTGTGTGAGAGAGAGAGAGAGAGAGAGAGAGAGAGAGAGAGAGAGAGACAGGAAAAAGGAGAAACAGAGAACTAAGCAAAAGAAAACCTGGAGTAGAGTTGGGGAGTTGGGGATAAGCTCTGAAGAAAGTTCCATTACAACAAATGAGAATTTAAGAGATGAGTAACTTACTTTTACTAACACTCTTTTTGCTTAGTAGAGGATAGAAACAAGTATTGAAGAGAGAAGAAAGAAAACATTGAAAGAAAAGGTAAAAAAAAATCAGAATGTAGTTAAAGCAGTAATTCCAAATGTGTTTTTTATTCTGCATGGTAATCAGTAAAATACTTTTTGAGCATGTACTTCAAATATGTGTATATTTCCTATAAAATTTTGTAAATATACTAGTATCAATCTAATATTGGCAAAGCTTAATTTCATACTTGTTTTATACAGGAAAAATGAACATGAGCCCTCATTCTAATATTATGGTCTTGAGCCTAATTAATTATAATGCAAACTCCTAGGGTATGGTCACTCTACATTAGAGACTGGGTGGACCAAAATGGCCAAAGTATTTAAGATAAAAAATGTCTAAAATAAATGTTTATATATCTACTATAGGAAATTATCCTGTATTCTAGAGACCTTTGGTGAAATCTACCATATATATTTTGGATAATGTGCTTGTATGTGTGTATTTATGAACATGCATATGATATAGGGGAAAAATACATAACTCCCAACCTGATAGGTGTCAGATATGCTGAGTTTGTGTTCCTTGAAGTTGAAGAATGAATTCTAAGGAACAATGGAGGTTAAGAGTAGGAAAATTCATTGAGGAATAGGAATGGGAAATAGGAATAGGGACTAGGAAAAGCTCCCAAGAGACAGGAGGGGTCCCAAATGGGTTGCCAATGAACCCACTTCTCTGAAAAAATTTTATAGATTGAAGTCATGAGGGGTGGGTACAACATGGGTCAAATTATAATCAACTAATAAGATTACAATATAGCCACTTAGCTAATATTGATCCAATAGTAGCAAAGTCATATGGATGATGTCATTAACCTTGGTTGATAATCTATAGTCTCAGTCTTGTCCTTAGTTTTCTTTTGGTACCAGGGATTGAACTTGGGACTTGATGCTGGTGAGGCAGGCTGTGGCACCCCTGAGCTGAGTCCCAGGCCCTGGTTTTAGTTTTAGTAGTCCTTAATCTTGGTTTTAGTAGTCTTAGTCTTAGTAGGCTGAAGAGGATGGCCCAATGTGGGAAATGGGAAATCTCAATAAAGTGGTAACAGTCATCTCAAGCTTTCTTAGGGAAACATGTAAATCTGGCTATTGAGACTTTAATCTTCTTCAGCTGCACTTCCAGCCAATTTTTGATGTGTTCTTATTTTCTGCACTGACGCTTTTGAGGGCCCAGCCCTATATGACTGCCTATAACATTTTTACCTAACTTAGCTGTCTATAATGCATATGTTGGTTTTGTCACACATGGAAACAAGGCAAAGAAGCTGAGCTGTACTTCAGCTGTTGCAGTGTGATAAAAGACACAATACACAAGGGACATTGAGATAGCCTTTAAAAAAATAATTCAAGCCAGAGAGTGAAGTCAGACTGGGAGGAATGTAAGTGAGTTTCTCACACACCCAGAATTCCTGGAAAGACAGGGGAGAAGGTCAGGCATCCACTTCACATAGAATAGAATTTGAATGAATTTTATTTGGGATCTCAATTACCAGGCAGCATAGATGATATCTGGGTTACACAACTGTACTTCAAAACTATACATACTGTCAGTTAACATTATGTGTCAACAGGGCTCAAGTCTTACCCAGATACTGTATTTGTCAAGTATTTTGAGTGTTTCTGTGAGTATTTTGGATGGCATTAGCATTTAAACTGGTAGACCGACTAAAGCCCATTGCCCTCCCTAATGCAAGTGGGCCTCATCCAATCAGTTGAAGTTGTGATTAGAACAAAAGCCCACCCTCCTCAGAATTCCCCTGCCCATGGCCTTGGAAGGGACCATTAGCTCTTTCTGCCTTGCAAGCTGAGTCATCATAAGCTTTTCCTGGTCCTACAGCAGATTCCAGCCTTCAGCCTCACACTAGGACACTGGATCTGAAGGTTTTGGACTTGCCAGCCTCTGTAATTGTGTGAGCCAATTCTGAGAGAGAAAGAGAGAGAATAAGACAGAGAGAGAGAGAAAGAGAGAGATAGAGACAGACAGAGAGAGAGAGAGAGAGAGAGAGAAATGGAGAAATCTAACTGACACATTGCACAGTTGGTAATCTTTAATTTTCTCTATACAGTTATCCGAAAAAAAGATACTAACAAACCTGTGGAAAATAATTGACTGTCACAATTAAGTCATCACATTTAATAACATATGTGAAGTTTCCATTTTAACATTTTTTTAAAGTGGGTGTGATTCCACTTAAACTAAGAGACTAAATATCCTGTCCCTCTGTTTTTCTAATTCCAAGATAAAGAATTGTTTGCTAACTTCCCTTTGTATGTACATTCAATAATAGATTTCTCTTTGACAAATTTTTGGCTTGGATTTTTAAGTCTATGTTTATAAGAGAATCATGAGGACCCTAGACAGGGGTGTGTCATTGTGCACTGGTAATGCATTTAACAGCTAGGCTGTAGTTTCTGTGCCATGGGCCAAGCCTACAGAGACCCCATTGTAACATGATGCAGCCATTAAAATAAGCATCTAGTTCTTTGGCCATTGCATGGAAAGCTAATCAGAAAATAAGGTCAAATAATGACACAATTTTTAAGTGGTTTATAGCATGATCCAGTTTTTGAAAATTGTGGTGTACAACATAATGTTTTGACATATGTGTACATTATGGAATGATTAAACCTAGCTAATTTAACATATTCATTACCTCCCATATCATATTTTGTGGTTAGAACATTTCAAATCTGCTCTCTTAGCAACTATCAACTTTCAGAATACTTGAGATTTACTGTAGTTGTAGATATTTTTTCTTACCTTGAAAAGAGCCTGTTAATAATATAAGATTATGAGGAGCTTTAATCAATTCTCCATTAGTCATTGTTGGCAAAAGTTAGTCTTGAGTCATTTTATGTAAGTCCACATGAAATTACACACAAAAAAGGAAAATACTTATGAGATTTTATGGCTATCACCTATGGAAGAGTTTCCTCAGTATAAAACAAAACTCAGAACATATAAAGGAGAAGACTGATGATTTCACATTTAAATGAAATAAACTTTTATATATTAGAAAAGAAAAGCAAAATGTAAAGGCAAATCACACAATTTAAAAAAATAAACTTTCTTGCATGCCAGGTGTGGTGACACTACCTATAATCCCAGTACTTGGGAAGCTGAGGCACAAGATCATGAGTCTGAGGCCAACTTGGACTATACAATGAGAACTTGTCTCAAAACAAAACAAATCTGGGCCAGGGATTTAGCTCAGTGGTTCCTGCGCCTGCCATGCAAGCGCAAGGTCCCAAGTTCGATCGCCGGTACCAAAAACAAAACAAAACCAATCAGCAACATACATGATAGCTTCTGAGTAGTGTCTTTATCTAGAAAGAATTCTTATGAATAAGTAACAACATAAAGACTAGAGCAATAAACAAAGAGTAGAAATCACAACATGAGAATTACAAATAATCATCGTACATAAAAAGTTTTCAATTTCCATTGTAAAGATAGACATGAGATTTTTTTCTGAATTGGCAAAAATAAAAAGGCTATAAAATCCAGAACATCCTAAAGAGATGGAAAACAAGAACTTTCATACTCTACTTCTAAGTTTATCAGTTTGATTAGACTTTTGGGAAGAATTTTGCACTAATTCCTTAGAAATTTTGTATTAATTTTTATAATGAAATTTCACTCCCCGAAATTTGTCTTCAAAAAACAATCAGAAAAAATATGTATAAATATCTTTCCAAGAGTATTTATCCTAGCAGTGTTTGAAATTGTAAGGAGTTGGATACAAATTTAATGCACAAGATGGTAAAATAATTAATTATAGTAGAGCCATATATTATAACACAAGGAAGCCATTACAATGACCATCTAATTCTTTGGTTATCAGATGAGAAGTTAGTCAGGAAATAATATTAATTAATAACAGGATTTTTAAATGGTTTATGGCATCATCCAGTTTTTAACTATATATATGTATTTAGATTTCTCGTGTACAACATGATGTTTTGACATATGAATACATTATGAAATGAATAAAACAAGCTAATTAACATATCCATTACGTCCCATATCATTTTTTTGTTGTGATAACATTTAAAATCTACTCCCCTAACAATTGTCAAACACAGAACACATTGTTACTGACTGGAGTCGCCATGTTGTACAATAGACATCTTGAATTATTTCTCCTAACTGATATCTTATATCCTTTGATCAACATCTCCCCAATCTCCATGTCATTTTCTCCATTCCCCTAGTAACTACCATTCTACTCTGCTTCTACTTTTTCAGATTCCAAATATAAGTAAGATGCATGATCCCATTTTGATTTTTAAAATTTAATGTACTTTTTATGCATTCCTTTAGATAACCTACCATTACCTCTGGATTAAGCCAGACCATTAAAGAACTGTCTAATTGGGTCATGTTTTGAATCACTTGCTTTATTCAGTTAGCTCTGGGATTCTGTTTCTGATTTTTAAAATGGGGATAAAATAGTTCCTACTTCAAAGGATTGTTCTAATCATTAAATGAGAAAAGTTCTTAGACTGGTGCTGTTATGATTTAGATCTAAAATGTTCCCTAAAAGTCTCACATTGGAAGGTGGCTGGTCTCGAGGTTTGGGTCACTGGGGCTGGGACCTGGAAGACTGTATTCTAATTCTGAGCTCCTTCCTTCTCTCTCTGCTTCCTGGCTGCCACATAGAAACAGTTTTCTTCTGTCATACCATCCTACCATATGCTTTCTGCTTTGAGCTTTCAACCATGGACTGAGCCCACTGAAACTCTGAGCCAAAATAAACCTCTCCTCTTTTAATTGCAGTTGTCAGGTATTTTGAACTAGTGACAGGAAAGTGATAGTACAGCTACCTAGTTGAATGTAATCATTTTGTAATTTTAAGGTAACATCACTATTATCATCACATAAATAATTTCCATTAGAATCTGGATATATATAATATATATATTATATATATATATAGCTAGACTGATATTAACAAATTTTCACCTACTTCTAGATTAGAGTTCATTCTAAAGCCTAAGTTTTGCAATCATGTAGGCCTTAAGAGCCCACATGAGTACATTCTAATCTACCACCCCAACATTTTCCTAGTCAAATTATTTTTATTTTCAAAGTTACATCTTCATTATAGTTTCAAATACTGCCTTTAAGTATCCTTTATATAATAAGACAGGCAATAGATAAAAGCCAACTAACCCAACTTTATAATTTTTTTGGAATAAGTTTAATATATATGTTGTTATCTACACATTAAAATTAAATGGAAAGATTGTAAAAATTGTGTAATGTCAACTTGGATGTACAATAAAAATAAATAGCCAGATTTCTCACAAAAGGATATGGTCATAGCCAGCTAAATAAAATCTGGGATTCCCCTCTTACAAAGCCCATGTGAAAAAATGGCAAAGTACAGTTTTCTCCAAGATGCACTGCTTCTATAAATAGCATCTACCATATTCTGAGAAAGTGGTCAGATATGACAGACTAATAGGAGAAAAAAAATAATCTAGCATTCAAAAATAAGAAAAAGGGGGAAAGAAGAAAAGATAAAAGAAGAAAGAGGACAGAATAGGAAGAAACTGATTGAATGAAATGAACAAACATTCATTTCTGCTACCCATTCAACCATGAGTTAGCTTTATGTGTTTCATTTGTAATGTGGTTGGCAATTAGCTAAACTGGCACATATTAAAGCCACATGAAGATGGGAAAATTCCTTTCTGATGAGGTTTCTTCTTTTTGGTGGCTCTTTGATATTGGTAGTTTTCCCAGCTCTTTAAAGTAGAGCGTCACCATGTAAGGGATAAAACAAGCCTTTGAAAGGAAAGGAGACATAGTTCATTGGTTAACAATTATAAACAGTCATGTCAAATGGCAGGGTGCTCCAGAAGCCACTCAGTGAACTGGGTGCTATGAATTCAAGTGAAATATGGGCATTTCCCAGTTGTCTTTTTAAAAATATTTAGAAGTGTTAAATTTTAAGAACTACATTAATCAGTGTTCTCTGGGGAAATATAACCAATAGAATATAGATACATATAAAAGAACATTTATTATGGAAATTAGCTCAATTGATTATACAGACTAAAAAGTCATCTGTAAGCTAGAATATCAAGAAAGACAGTGATGGAATTCAGTCTGAGTCTAAAGGTCTGAGAACCTGGCATAGGGTGGGTGGATGGGTGAGCCACAGGTATAAGTATAGGAGTCTTATGACTCAAGAACCAGGAGCCTTAATACCTGAAGGTAGGAGATGACAGTTTGTCCCAATTCAAAAATTGAGAGAGAATTCCTTGTTCCTGTGCCTTTTTGTTCTACTGGGATCCTCAATAGACTATTGATGCCCACTCACATTGGTAAGAGTGGTTCTTCTTTCGGTAGATAGAGTATTGATTCAAATGCTAATCAATCCCAGAGATACCCTCACCTACACAGCCATAAGTAACCTTTCACCAGCTACGCTTTAGCCCAGTCAAGTTGACATATATATTAATCATTAGAGGAACTACCCCACCAACACACTCCCTAATGTAACACTTTACATCCATAAATGTTAAGAAAAGTTGGTGACGAATATCTACTTTAAACAAAATTTCTGAGTACAATCTATAGCATGCATCTTTGGCAAACAAAAACTAAGTTGCTATAATATGTTCTCATTCAGAATTAAATATAAAGAATCAATGCAATTCAAAACAAAAAGATACTACAACACACCAATTACAATAGCTAGAAGCTCGTGCTCACTTCAGCAGCACATATACAATAGCTAGAAGCTAAAATTTTGGTAACACCAAAAGCTGTCTAGGATCTGTCACAACAGGCGCTTACTTCTGGCAAGAATGCAAAAATGCCACAGCCGTTTAGGAAGACAGTTCGACTTATTTTTTACAAAACTAAAAATACTTTTATCATATGATTCCGCAATTGTGCTTTTTGGTATTTGCCAAAGGAGTTGAAAACCTATCCATACACAAAAACTTGCATGCAGATGTTCATAGCAGCCTTACTCATAAGTAATATAGATGAATAACTGCTAGTAGGGGACTGATTTGATTTAGTCAATCACTTGCAATATCATGACCAAGACAATTGTTTAATTTTTTTTTTTTTTTTTTTTTTTTTTTTGGTACCGGGGATCAAACTCAGGTCCTTGCGCCTGTGCAGCAGGCAGCGAAACCACTGAGCTAAATCCCCGGTCCCAATTGTTTAATATTTTTATCAGGCCCAGTGACAATATTAAAGGGATCACAACACTTTCACTCCTCTCAAGAAGCTTAAAATCACATTGCAGAGACAATAATGGCCCACATAAAATCATTAAAAAAGTGAAAATTATTAAATAAAAATAAAAATCAAATGTAAGGATGTGTTGCTTTTGCTGTAAAATTAGAAATAGGAGATAAACTTGAAGAACCGTTGAAGTCCGTCCTGCTAAGAAGATTAATGGAGGCTTGAGAATGACAATATTCACAAAAGAGAAAAGAAAATGCAAGTGTAGTATTTGTTAATTAATAAGATAAATAAGTAAAAAGCTCACTTACTTGCAAATATGCATAGACTGGTGACATTAAAGAAGAAAATTGAGGTTTGCCAATGTATCCTTTTAATAAACATTGAGTTGAATACCTATTGTGTACCAGGAACTACGCAAACGTCAGAGAAAAAATGTTGAAAAGCTTCCAGCTTGTCTTTGCTCTGTAGTATTTAATTTTTCTGCAATCGCATTCTTTGCTTACAGTCCAAAATTAGGATGGAGGAATATTAATCTAATTTTTATCCTGTAAGAAGGGCAAGTAGTTTTAGGATTAGGGCTACACATAGTTCAATTTTTAAAAGAGCAGAATTTTAAAGCAGGAACACAAACCTTATAAATATCATGTTGTGCATGGTCTGTCCTCCTTCAATTTATGGAGTCCCTCATTTAAATACACTTTCTATTACTAAATATAAACTGATAATCTAGTTGGAGCTCTTAAAGTTTCAGCAGCTAAACTAGGAAGGCCAGCGGAGTAAAGATGATATACTTCAGCATCTAAAATGTCAAGTTAGTCTGAAATTGCCAGTTTTACCTTCAAATGAAATGAGCCCACTAAATAAGATAAATGGAAGGAGCAACAAGGTAGTAGTAGCCTCAGTGTGTCAGAATAACCTTCTAACTACAAAGGCCCTGCTAAGAATTCAATTTTAGTCTCCTTAGAAAAAGCTGAGATTATTTTTTAGGAAAAGGAAAGCAATGGCATGAGGTGGATTTTAGACAATCCAATAGAACACATTTATGGAAAAAGAAAAGATAAGAGGAGAAAAAAGAAATGTGTAGCAACTACAGTAAGTGAAAACTGATAGGAAAAATCACTAACTCCATAAGAGAGCTTATTCATTTTGTAGCTCTCACACAGTTATTATTTGGGACTTTACATGAAGCATAGATCACTGAAAATTAATTAGATAGCTATTCCATTTCCCCCTTAAATTTAATGACCCAACTTGGATATTTTGACCTAATGATTACAATTATAGTGGTTATTTCCAAAGAACACCTTATTTCCTTTAGTGAAGCTGGATTTTAAAAGAGCGATCAAATTCAATCTTTACAAATTGGATTAAAGTAAGCTCCTACTTACATTAAGTCATGAAGAAATGGGAAATTAAATCATTTGGGCCCCAAACATTCTAAAAATTAAATGTTAAATTGTTGGGAATTGGCTATATAATTCTAAAACTTCATCAACAGAGTACACTCTGAATATTTTAGTATCTCCTGCAAATATTAAATCATCATTGTTAAATCCCACATGGGACTGATGCACATTGGAGACGACCTTTTGCTCTAGGATAATTAATCTTAGAATATAATTCTTTGCAAATCTTTCTCTTTTGCTTTCTCTCTCTGTTGTATTCATTCTGTACATACTCCCAAAGTTTCCCACATGCCTTTAATTTGCTGTTGAATTGTATATACAAATGTTTGCATGGAAATCTGTGAAAAGCTTCATATCCCCACCAGGAAATAAAATTATTGGGCTTCATACCAGTTTCTGGTTCAAGTTTGCTGAGAGGGCATTGTTACTTATTTCTGGGTCTGTACACCGAATGGAACAAACAGTGATGCTATTTATTTGGGAAACTATTTGTAACTAAAACATTTCCCAGACTTAGCCAATAGTCTACTTCTCTGGAGTAAAGGTAGATATAATGACATTCAGTGAAGGAATTTTGTATTTTCAGAATTTGTTGGTAATGGAATTTTATATTTAATAAAATATAATTCAAAAGAAAGAAACAAGCAGAAAAATTATTGACATTTTCACCATTTAAAGCTTTTCTTAGAGTCCAGGACCGGTGGTGAGGGCAATATTTGTGGTAAGCCAGTGATCATTAATCAGAGGGCTGTAACAGAGTCACTGATAGGGCCAGTTTTGTGGACATGCCACCTGTGCAGTCCTGCAGAGCCTGTGCCCAGAAGGCTCCTCACTTGAGTTAATGCTCTGCTGCTGCATTCTTGAAATTCTTCATAATGTCTTTGAACCTGTGTTTTGTGTGTTTAAAACAATGTAAGTTTGGAACAATGGGGCATGTGACATGCCAGTCTACTGGCATTCTTTGTCTCTGCATTCACATATGGTGTTCAGCATGCCCCTGAGCACAGAATTCTGGAGTTCATGGGAGTTGAGCAGAATGCTGGGAAGATATATTTAAAAACAAAATTTTCCCCCAACCCAGAAAAGCTCTGAACAAATGTAGAAGAGGAAAAAATTTATTATAGAATAATATTTATATGTGATGCACATCGTAGGGAAACTGCTAAAGAAATTGCAGAGACAGATAGCTTATATTTTTATATAACCAAACTAATACTACCAGGTAAATACATGTCCTCGGAAGAAATAATAACTGGGCCTCAAGTAAGAGGACTTGACAGCACTATTTTTCACATGTAGTTCATATAAATTCACTAGGTAATTAGAGTGGCCATCTGACCTTTGCCAATAAATGAGTAAGTAATCAAAAGGCAAACTTCTAGATCTTTAGGACAGGAAGTATTTTGGAAGTAATATTCCACAGAAGTTAGGTTCTTAGGTTCCACAGCAACTAGGAGATAGAGGCTCTATCTTCTTTGATTACATTTCAAAGAGATTGTTCTCTGGTCCTGGAGAAAAATATTCCTGGGCTATAAAGCTTGAAAAAGTCTTAACTGGCCTTGAAAAGATTTATATACATTTCAGAGAGGAAAAAAAAGAGAAAGGGGAGAGGTCTTTCCCTTACTTTCAACTGAGAGAATTAAGCCTCTTGGATTTACCCTTAAAATCTGACTGAGTGTGTGGGCTACTGACTGGCTCAGGAAGCCAGGCCTCCCATTCAACCAGCACTTGCTTTAAATTCATAAAGACAGGAAGGGTAACCAAGTAATCATATCATTCCCCTCTTACTGGTTTACTTATCTGCAGTCACCAGTCACTTATGCTGAAAATGATGACATAGAAAGACAGACAAAGCTCAGCATAGTTCCTTTCATTCTTTATTTCTCATCAGTAAGTAGACAAGAGTGTCGGTAAGAAAAGGATGTATCTTGAGGCAATAAGTGAAATAAACCAGATGCAAAAGGTTAAATATCACATGATTTCTCTTACATGAGAAACCCAGTTATAAATAATTTGAAGAGCAAAATGCAAGATAGGTAACAGGAAACAGGGAGGTAAATCTTTTGCAAATGATAAGAGGATCAAGAGATGAAGGGAGGGGGAAAGGAAGGGAAGGGATGAGGAAGTAAAAAGAACTAAGATGTTCTACTACATGCACCAGCTCCACATGATGAATGTAATCATTCTGTACTGCAAACGTGTACTAATAAAAATTTAAAAATACATTTTAAAGAGAAATGAAATAAAAACAATTGAGCTCACTTTCTGAAATAGTCCACAGTTCTGATTTTAAAAGCATCATATGCATGTATGAGGTACAGAGTATCAAGTATCAATTCTATAATTTCATTAATTTTACAAGTTAAATTCGTTTGTTTGCATTTAAAACTGGTATTGTACAACAAATAAAATTTATTCTAATAAGTTAGTTTTATATTTTTTAGAATGACATTAAATAATTAAAATATACCATTACAAGTTAGAGTTGGGGGAGAGATTATGGAAGAACAGAAAAGCTTTTTAGTTCAGTACTTTGGGAATTTTTTCCTGGATTTTGAATATAGGGTCCAGCATTTTTATTTTGTATGAGACTTTGAAAATCATGTGGCCAGCTCTGATCCCAGTGGAACTTCAAAAAACAACCCTCCCTGATGATACACCTAAGACCTCTGGAATCACAATCCCAAGCCGAGGCCCCAGGCATTTTTACTTTTTAAAATTGAAATTTATGATAGAAGATTCTGATAAGTATCTGTATTTAAGGGCCACTACAGTAAGCCCTAGGAGGAGACTGTGACACCTGGACTGATCAGGAAAGGCTTGTTGAAGAACTTGAACAGAATTTTGAAGGGAAAATAAGATTTAGTTTTGAGTAAGTTCAAGGGGGATGGTATTAAAAATTAGTCAAGTACAGTGTTGGGAAGGATAGTAGGACAATTGTTTTGCACAAAAAGAAATAGGTGCGTGATTAAGCAGGTGATACACAAACTTTAAAGACTTTCAGACTGAAGCCAAGTCTTGAAAACATTGGGAAGCACAAATGTTTCTATGAAACGAACCTGGCACCTTATGCAAAGAAGACTTGAAATGAAAGAAGAGAGACAGGAAAGACAGTGATAATGATACTGCAGAGTTTTATGTAAAAGATGTCTAGGACCTAGATTAGCATAGAATTTTTTAAAATGCAATTTAACAAATATGAAAAATACCAAAGTAATGGTATAAAAGCATCAGCTAAAATGCACCCCACTACTGGACAAATGAATGTTAAACAAAGCAAGTCAGTTTGCCCTTCAGCACATAGTGAAGATAAAAATATATTCTTTTGGAACTTGTAATTTATTTTATATTTAAAATGTATTAAATATATATGAAAAAATCATCTCATAGCTTTTTTTCGCCAAAAGTGCAAATAGCCTGCATGATATTTAGTGGATTGCACGGGGGGAGTATGGGCTCCAGAATGACTCAGCAAAACTAGACCAGCTGATGGCATGACCCTGAGAATGAAGTTGAAAGTAAAAAAAAGAAGAAATAATGTGAGCAAGAAGTCAGAGAATTTGTTAATTGATTAACTATAAAGGACTAAGGAATGGTGAAATAAAAAATTGACAGGATAGTGCTGCTAAAAACAAAATTGGGATTTCATAAAAAGATAATTAATTTGGTTTTTTAGATCAAGTGATTTTAATGCAATAGTGAGCAAACCAATAGAAATCAGTAAGTACCACTGATAGCAGCTCCAGAGGAAGAATTCATAACTTGGGTAAGGTCTGCTAATCGGGATTTTATTTTATCTGGAAAGGAAATGATTGAAGTCATGAGAGCTGGTAAATCCTCTAAAGGAGAAGATTTAAATAGAGAAGATTCTGGCAAAAACTGATGGAAGTGATTATCAAGGGCAGAGAAGATTAATTCTTCAAGCTTTCAATAAATCTAGTTTGACATAAATCACCAGAATATACTTAACATTTTGTCTCTAATGCACATTCACTAAACAGCAAACTTGTATGTCTGAATTCTGTACACATCTTTACAATGATGCTTTTTCCTGATCTTTTCATGTGTTTCCTTTTAATTACATGCTTATTTTGATATTTTAACATTTGGGATTTCTCTTTGTTGCAGACGTTCTGCTTACAAATGGTCAGAGCATTTATATAGATGCAAGTTAAAAAGATGGGTTGTACTTAAATGTCTATTAATTTATTATGTTGCAAAGCAAGAATATTCAGCATAGTTGATTATGGTCCTATTACATAAAAATCTTCTGTATTTTTGTATTATTGTATTAGTTATATTTCCTGTTAGAAAATTTTCAATGTCATTTTCTGTTTGAATTCCTCACAGAGACTAGAACTAAAATTTGGAAGAGAGGAAACTAAAAATCATGCAGATATACAAACGATGAAATAGAAATAAATTTAATAAGATATGGGCAAGTCCTCTTCAGTGACACAAAAGTAGACTTGAACAAATAGAAAGATATTGCTTGTTCTTTGATTAGATAAATAATGATAAAGGTATCAGTTTTCCATTTGTAAATGTAATGGCAACCCCAATAAAACTAGTAATCTTTTTTCTGTGGGAATTAAGAAATTGATTCCAAATTTGCTATGGAACTCTTTCTAAAGTACACATGGAAAGGTTTAATAAAGATGAATTTAAGATGAGAGAAAAACAAAGACAAATAATGGAGGGTTTACCTCATTAGAAATGTAAACAAAAGCATTAAAACAGTGTGGTATTGGCAGACAAATATTAGAACCATAGAGTAGATAATCTAGAAAGAGAATATGTGAATATTTAGTATATGATGAAAGTTATATTTCAAAGCATTGAAGAATTAACCTTAGGAAAACTGAACAGCCAAATGAAAAAAGATATCATGCCTCACATAACACACAAGAATAAAATGCAAATCACTTGGTGGTCTAAATGTTAAAGCCAAAAAGAACTAGAATATAACATATATGAATTCTTTATAACCTGACTGTAGGAAAAATTTTCTAACTATAACTCAAAATCTAAATGTAATAAAAAGAAACAATTGATAATTTGGCCCCACAATAAACAACAATACAAATTTTTCCATGATAGACAAACACCATAAGTAAAATTAAGGTCAAATGCAAATTGAGAGATACATTTGCCATATGTAGGAAAAAAGGTACTGTCCATAATATATAACAGAATTCTTGAGAGTAGAAGAAAACAAGAACAAAAAATAATCTATTAGAAAAATTGGCATAAGACAAGAATAGACATAAAAAGTATATTTAAAAAGCTTTGAAAAGAAAAAATGGATCAGCTTTACCCTTGACAAAGGAGATGTAATTTAAATTGAGACACTATTTTTTTACCTATCAAGGTGAAAAAACTTCAGAAGCTTAATAACACAGAGTCTGTTGTCCCATTGGTAGGAATGCAAAATTGCACACCTCCTCTGCAGGGGTAAAATGTTTCAAAGGCATTTATTCTTTAAAACATTAATCCTACATGTAGTATTTTGTCTTAAAGTTATATCTGAAAAAATATGCATGGAGTTATTCATTGCATATTTGCAGTAGTTATATATTAGAAACAACCTAAATGCCCATACACTGGAGATAAGTTAGATAACCTATGAAACTGCCACATAAATGAGTATTTTGTAGTGGTTAAAAATATCAAAGAAGGGGCCGGGGATTTAGCTCAGTGGTTTCACCGCCTGCTGCGCAAGCGCAAGGACCCTAGTTCGATCCCTGGTACCAAAAAAAAAAAAAAAAATCAAAGAAGTCCTATATAAGCTATATGAACTTATTATAAGAATAACTGAATAGGTCAGGGCATTTAGCTTAGTGGTTCCGCCACCTGCCCCGCAAAGGCAAGGACCCGAATTCAATCCCCAGTACCAGAAAAAAAAAAAAAAGAATAACTGAATAAAATATGCAAAATAGTATATACAATGTATTTGTGTGTATTTGTATGTGTGTGTATATATATATCACAAAGGAATGTATAAAGAATATCAAACTAATAATATTTGTTATATATAGGAATAAATTTGTTATATATAAAAAGTCTGATGTATTTAGGGAGAAAATATAGACAATGGAGTAAGATTTCACTGATTATGTCATCTTATAGCTTTGATTTTCAAGTCACGTTGGTAACATATATTAAATAATAAAGTTTAATAAAAGGCAGGACAATTCAAAATTTAATATAAATAGAAACAAATAAATCTGATTATCAAATAACATAGTGATGCTGAAGAGAATTTTTTAAAAGAGCAAATAATTTTGAATCATGAGGTCCCTAAGAGCATAATGCTACCTACATAGCATTCTTGACAAGAAATGTGGGCTCTGAAGACAATCACATGGAAACAATTAGACTAATCAAGATTAAAGAAGAACTTACAAAACAACTGGTCTGGATTCTTAGAAAACAAATGTCACTGCACATGAAAAAAAAAAACGAAAAAGACTGGGGAACTACTCCAGATAGAAAGGAGACTAAAGAGTCATGACAATGAAATGCAATACATGTTCTTAATTGGATCCAGGAAGGAGGGAGCTGTCATGTTTCTTAGTGGGACAACTGATGAAGTTAGAATATAAATGTGCATTAGACAATAATACTATGTAAATACTAAATTTTGTGATTGTCACAACTGTACTGTATTTACAGAAGGTTTGTCTTTTTAAAACAAATAGATGCTCAAGTATTTTGTGTCACAAAGCTGGCAAGTACCTCTCAAATGCTAGCAAGAAATGATGAGTGAATGAATAAACAGTATGTGTTTATTACAGAGAAATGAAGATATTGAACAAAAAGACAAAATGTTAATAATTAGTGGACCTAAAGTTCAGGTATAAAGAAATTCAGGAAATCTATTGTACAACATGGTGCTTGTAGTTAATAATATACCTTTGGGCAGGCACAGCTACTTCTGACAACACAACCTGGACAGCAACTTAACTATGCTCTGTGCCCTCCCAGAATGTCTCTCCACAGACAGAAAGCAGGAGATTCATGTGATTTTAGAAACATGTGCTAATTTTTATCCCTTCTCTGCCCACTGCAGAGAAAGCATGGGCCTCCAGCACTCTTCTCTGAAGGATAATGGATTTACAATCATGTGTCATATGCTGTCACAGTAAATCAGTAGTTTTGAAAAGGGTTATGAAGAATAAGAGAGAAAATAATGATTTCTCACCACATAGTTTTTGGTGAGAGGTAAAGTACTTATTGAATTTATTACAACTGATGCCTTAGAGATCAATCTAATTGTAAACAGCCTTGGAGATCGTGATCCAACTTGGGAAGGATATTAGGAATCTAAATCAGTTCTTCTAGCTCTGACTGGATTCTGGGACTTGTCTAAAAAAATCTTTGTTTCTTTTTAGAAGGCAGAATTAAAGTCATTTCTATTACAAGTTTCAATGGGTCCCTCTGACTCTGTTCCAAAAATGAACCAGATATGGATCCACTCACAAGCCTGATCTACAGTGTATGTGAGGGGAGCAGGTGGGTGATATTAGGAACACAGCCCCAGTGTGGGAATGAGACCTCCAAAGACCATGCTCTGGAAGCAGAGCCTTGAGCCCTATCTTGGACCTGCCCAGACCTCTAGGGAGAGCCAGGCTCGATGTGGCTTTTGGCTACAGAAGAGGGAACAGACTGTGCTGAGGAATTTGCAACTTGGAAAGCCTATATTTAAAAAAAAAAAAATGTGGGCTGGTGAATTTTGATGTCTTTACAAGGCTGCCTGTAAGATAATTAAATGTACTTTATTCTTTAAAAAAAAGAATATTTCTATTACTTTAGTTTTAAAATAACCCCCAATTAAAGCCATATACCATTTAGTATTGACCCAGTGTTAAACAACTGGAAAGCCAGAGAGTCTTTATTTCAAACCCAAATTAATGTAGTTCTTTTTTATAAGATGGAACAAATAACTAACTTTATTAATGTCTCATCAGGTTATTCAATCACTGGAAAATAACAATCCTAACTTTTCATTCAGATGGCTCTTGAGCATAACTATTAAACATGAAGGAATCTTGTCTGGAAGTTACCAAATATTATGTAAATGATAACAACTAAAACCATTCAAGCAATTTTATGTTATAAGGTTTTAAATTTTATAGAAATATATTCTATTTTTAAATCGATTTTTAAACAAGGAATTCTTTTTGCTTTTAAGATAGCAAGTCAAGACAAATTTTAAAATAATAAGATAATATGAAAATTAGTTTTAAGGGCCGAGGATTTAGCTCAGTGGTTCCAGTGCCTGCTGCGCAAGCGCAAGGTCCGGAGTTTGATCCCGGTACCAAAAAAAAAGAAAGTATAGAAAATTAATTTTATTAGATAAGATTGAGATAATTGAGTGACAGTTACTTGCTTGTTTAGAAGTACTAAGCCAACTTAAGATTTCAGTGACAGTTTGGAAATATTTACAACACGCTTTATTATGCAGATTTTGTAAGTTTATAAAATTTCCTGAGAAAATGACTAAGCACTTCTATGAGTGAAGTTGACTTACCACTACTTCTGAATATTAGGTAAAGAACAAAAAATAGTGCTTAAATGAGGAAAAGACTAATCTTCATAACAAAAACACTCTTTATTCTCAATGTTTAAAAGAAGCATAAATATGGGGGGGGTGGAGGGAGCACATTTTTTACTTTTTCTCTTCTTTTACTACTTCTCAATAGTTGTCTACTCCCTTTGGCCTCTAGGCACATGGCTTTCCTTTTGCCTGGAGCAAGATGTCTGTCATTTCTTTGCCTGGCTAACTTATACTTGTCTCTAAAAATGCATTAACATTTTTACTTCTATGATACTCAAGAGTACCTATGTACACTTCTCTAGTGAACTACCATCACAGATCCTTCTCCCGCTCAGAAATTCCCCAGACTTACCTATAATTGCTTATCTGCCTTCCCCACTGCATCAGAAGTTTCTTCTGGGGAGGAGACATGTCTGTCTTACTCAGGATTGTATCTCCAGCTCCCAGCAATGTGCTGAATAGCTGATGTTTAAAACAAAACCAAAAACTTTCTTATCTGTTTACTTATTCACCAGGCAAACCTGATTAGTATTGTTATTTTTTCACTAGCATATTATTCTTTGTCCTGAAACTGAGCCTCCTATCATTTTCCCATTCAACTTCATGCTCTGCTCAGATCATTTCTATCTAGCCCACAGGTCTCCATTTTAGAAATATTCCACTAGGAACCCTTTCTTATACTTATGGTCAGAGTTTGACAGCCCTCCTATATGCTGCTGTAGCACTTTGCTTTGTCCCCACAATAGCCTCTGTTGTTTGGTGTTGTGATTGCTCTTTTGCTTTTCCGTATCTTCCACCAGGATGTAAATCCTATAAAGGCAGGGACCATGCCACAATTTTAGCCTTTGCATTTCCAGAATGTGGCACATGCTGGCATGTAGAATGTACTTGAAATGTTGTTGAGAGAGCATTATTTTATTATAGTTTATTTTATGATTACATACAACTCTTCTCTTTAGGTTCTTGATCTCCCCATCCTTGGTACCACTTTGGTGGCCTTTCTTAAATTCTACCTTCATCGTGTTATTGTTCAAACCTTTTAATGTCATTTTATTGATTACATAATAAAGCCTAAATATCTGTGTCTAGATGTTGAGGCTTTTCCTTAATATGGCTCCTTCCTACTATTCTCACTTTAGGTCCCTCCATTGCTCATTGTATCTTCTACTCAAGTTAGGTCAGTAGCCTTATTCTAGATTTACATGACTCTGGACAAAACCATTCATTTGTGGTTCTACTATTTTATCTTTTCCTCAGCCCTAGAAATGTTCACTACAACCACAATTCCCATCTATGGAGTCTTTACCACAGCCCTCTTTCCAAGGAGTGTTTTCATAAAAGTTTATGTTAATATATGCAAATTTTCCACCTTGCTCATTGGGTCTATTGTGTGTGTGTGTGTGTGTGTGTGTGTGTTCATGGTAGAGAAATGGATACAATAACACTGTACCGCTAATAAAGCTAGAACAAAAAAATAGCTTGGGGTATAAGCTCTGCCTCATATGGATGACAGCAATCCAGGAACCAAAAAGACTGATCTCTTAGGGAAATATGAATGAGATATTAGCTAGCCAGGTAAGAATCCAAAGAGTGATATAGCCAGGGAGGGGTGAGAAGAGTGGGGGAAAACAAACAGAAAGAAAATAAACTGGGGTGAAGAGGAAGCAGCAGCCAGTATGAGAGAAGAAGGCAATTAGACATGAGCGCAATGCTCTTGAGGCAAATCTGCAAGTAGAAAAATATGGAATGTGTGGTGGTTGATAGCAGTTTAAAAATCAGGAATTAATGACCCTGTGTTGCTGTGGAACAACAAGATAATCAGGACACAGTGCATCTGGACCATGAATAATCTTTCAATTCCTGAACCATCAGGCCACACAAAGTCCAATTTGTTGAATTTCTATAACGTTGAATATATGGATAGGATCTAACTCTTCCTTATTTCCACATGTACTATCACAATAATCATATATTTCATTTGAGACATCCTAAGTACCATCAAAATCTTCACATAGATTTGTTTTGTAAAATACAATCTCTTTGGGAGGAATCCCATAAAATAGAAATAACTTTCAACATGTAGGAGCACAATATAGCCTCCTGTGTAGTGCAGCTTCTAAAACCCAAATTTTATAAGCTGAACAATCACTGCAAAGAATGAATGAACATACTGCTTTTCTAAAAATGGTTTCCCTCTTAACAAGTTCCGTACATACTGAGGGTTTTGTTTTTTTTTACAAAATTGTTACTGAGTTGTGTGAGCCCTATAATTATGTTTCATCATTGACAGATAAGACTGAATGTTAACTGAAGTAATTCTTTCAAGTGTGTTATAAGCATTGCATACTTATTGAAAACTACTTGGTTCATCTGGTTAATACTCTGTAAATTAATTGAGAGAGTTGATTTCTGGTATTCTTTGGGGAGAAAAAAAACCAAGGAGCCTTACATAAACATAAAATCATACATTTTTGAGAAAAATAGTACAATCGTGTGGAATAAATACTTAACCTGTGTCCCTTAACTCTACTCCCTTTTCTCTCTGAACTTCAAGTCCCACTAAATAGTAATTCTTGGGTCTCCAATCTTCATTTCAAAGTGCCTTAGTTCAGTCTCTCTCTTGACATCAACCTTTATCTCGGTGTTACTGGGGGTTTTTTGCCCCCCCGCTGTTATGAGATCTGATTTCCAATTAATCCTTCTGAGTGTGCCCTTCTTATTATTGGAATATTGAACCACTGAGAAAAAATTAATTGTTAAGATATATGCCACTAGACATGCATTGTCTTTAACAAATGCTGGTTGGTAAACATTTTTTATATGCTTACTCAGCTGTTACTCTTACTACCGCAGTGAGAAATCAAGATTGGGTTGTTCTTTTGAAATCCCCTAATTTATTTCCCATTTCTTTCAACAAGGACTTTGCTCTCTCTGTCCCCCCCGCCCCACAAACACACACAGATACACATTCAATATGCAAAAAACCTTCCACTGGACAGCTTCATATGAATCTCTCTCTGGCCTTTTGTCCAGTCTCAGAAACTAGGCTGTGTCTGGTGCCAACACATCACTCCACGAGGGAGCATGGCTCAAAAAAGAGCTGTGGGAGTTTTCTGGAGCAGGACAAACATTTTCCTTGGATTTTTATTCTTCTGTTGACATTAGAAAGCTTTTCTTCAGAGATACAATTGCTAAATTGCAGGTCAGACTTGGTTTAAATTTGTATTCATTCCAAATTGTTAGGATTATCTTGAAGATTTCTTTTATCTATACAAGGATGAATAAGTAGAATGGGAGTCAATTATCTAGTCCTCTCTCAGCCTTATCTACACTGATGGATAAGGCAGAGAAGAAATAATCAGTGCATAAAAGGAAAACATAAACTTTTAAAAAATTAGAAGTCAATATATCTCAATTAGATGAAATTTGGCTTGATCTTTTGCATCTCATTGTGGTCCCTAACATTTTTCTGCAAGAAATATTCCACTCTAATTCTTTTTTTTTTTTTTGGTACCGGGGATTGAACTCAGGACCTTGAGCTTGTGAGGCAGGCAGCAGAACCACTGAGCTAAATCCTCCTCGGCCCCTATTCCACTCTAATTCTTACAAAAGTAACAAGGTACTATGGCCTAGGTATTTTAATATTTACTTTGATGTAATCAAAGCTCATAAAATACTATTTTTGAAAAAAAATTTTAAAATTACAAGTGTGGAGTAATTTCTTCATTTAATATAGCAAAAAAGTGAGAATGAAGAAAAATTATGTTAAAATTACTATTAACACAAAACAAGGTCCATTTGTATATTATAATCAAAATATTGTTGAGCAATTTAAGCCAATGACTTCAAAAAAGGAAATTTCTGAACTTTATGAAAGAAATATTTTACCTTTAACTCCATCCTCTAAAAGGAAACACACATGCCAAGCATATTTCCAGATTGTATTAGTCCAAAATGGCATTTCTATATAATTTAGTGACAGTTTTAATAGAGTAATAATGGCCATTGCATTGTCATCATTAGTTACTACGTGTTGCATAAATAACATATTTGAATAATGTTTATAACATATCCTACCTAGAACTTTATATATGCTACAATATCCTAAGAGCTGGATATAATTTATTCTCATTTTGTAGGTGAAAAACTAGTTTACCAATTTAGAAGCTTGGCAATTGTAATAGTATGTTATTGAGTCAGATTTTATCTGAGGCCAGCCTAACCCCAAATACCACTTTTTAATTATTATACTGTATACATCTCCTTAAACCATACAAATCTCTAAATAAAAACAATAGCAAGGTCATAATTCTGCCTAACATAATACAACTTGCCTGCTTACAACCACAAATGCAATTATCACTTCCTTGAAGTCCCAACAATTCTAGGAAATTTACAAGTCCAAGTCATGGTCTATCGCTTGGACTGCCTCCTCTCACTCAGCCCACAGCTTTCTTTGGCAGTCATTCTTAGTGTCTCAAACTTCCTGGAGTCTTCACTGTACCTTCAGCTTCATTCCCATAGCTTTATGCACTGCCCTCTCAGGGGTTCCTTGCTTAGCCTCCCATCCTTTCCCTGGAATCTGGAGGAAAGCCTCCCTGACCCCAAAACTCTTGCATCTGTATGCCAGTAAAACCAGCACCATTTGGATGATGCTGAGGTCTGTGGTCAGCAGGAGCAGTGGCCAGGCCCCCTTAAAACATGGCTACAGTAGCCTCTCAGGGCCTGGATGGCTGAGTACAGTGAAATGAATTCCATGGAACCAATTCCCTTGGAGGCCCTTCTTCAGCAAACATCCCCTACACTCTCTTCTCAAATGAAAGGTTAACACTTTGGTACTCTTGAGCCTGTCATGGGTGAGGTCTTGCTAATTCCTGAGATGCCCTCAAGGCATCTTCTTACTACAGTACAAGGTATTTGGTTTCTTTTTAATGGTACTAATCTCCTTAGCAGTCACACCTCCATTGGCCTCAACTTTACACATGGTTTCTTCTGGGCCAAAATAAAATTCTTTCAAATATTTCTTCTCTAACTTTTGCCCCCAATTTTCACCATAAGTTTGGCTAAAAGCAGCCAGAAGTACCTATGTCACAGCCTTCATCTTGGAATATCTTGAAATTTCCTCCAACATCTTAGTCAACCACCCTTAATCTCAGTCTCAGTCTCTGGAAATAGACAAAATACAGACAAATTGTCTGCCAAACTAACACATAGGACCTCTAATTCAACTGCCAGTGGAGCCTTCATTTCCAACTGAAACTTCCTGATCCTGACTTTTACTGTTTACATTCCTATCAGCATTCTGGTCTTCTGAGATCTGAGCTGTGAGCTCTGACCAGCATCATCCCTCAGGCCTACATTCCTAAAACTTTTGAAATTCCTCCATCAAACTAGTTCCAAAGGTTTTTAAACCACATGGTCATGTACAGTCATGAAGACCCCACTTTTCTAGGACCAATTTTCTGTTTTAGTCAGCTTTCCAGTTGCTCAGACACAATATCTGACATCCAAAATTTAGAGGAGGGTTTAGGTAGGTTCAGAGTCTCAGGGGATTCAGTTTATGGTCAACTAGCTCCAAGTCAGGAACATCATGGGAAAAGGATTTGGTGGAGCAAAGCTTCTCAGTTCATGACAGTCAGGAAACAGCAGAACAGTGCCAGAAAAGATTAGCCCAAGGACCACACATAGTAACCAAGATTATGCCTCTTTTACCCTGACAGACACATCCAGGTTCTTTCCTAATCTGCTAGGCTATTTAATAATTCAATGAAGTTAACATATCAGAATTAATGGCAACAGGTGATTTCCCCAAAGTTATTTAGCTCTTGATGAAAAATCTGATTTCTTGATGGCAATCCCAACTACAAAATTGTCTATCAAATGGCCCTAAGGTATGTGGCATATAGAGCTAGAAGGACAAAGAAGTCTCCCTTTTGTAGTTACAGTTTCAATAAATGATCTTAATAGCAAAATGGTTATTTTTTTAAAACTAGCATCCTCATAGTTTTCAGTATAAATTGTATGCCAAACCCAGAGAATTAGTAATAATGGGATAAACAGCAGAACCGACCATTTATGTTCTAATATACTCTCCATTTGACTTTCTAGCTACAACTATACATTTCTGTTCCTTTAGTTTAACCTCCAGATTTACATTATTTTCAATCTTAAAAATAAATTTCTGTAAAAAAAGGAACAATGGTAATTATAAGTGACACATATTCATATTTTTTAGTAATTGATCTGTCTCAAACTGGTTGCTATAGTTGAGAAAGAAAGATAGTGACAAGCAGAGAAAGAGGCAGGGAGGAAGAGATGGAAGAAGGAAGAGAGAAATTTTAAAGTGCTGCAGAGTTTCATTTTGAGTGATCACATTAACCATTTCCCAGTTGATATTCACAATCCTCTTAGAAAACAGGGTTAATATCTACAAGTGTGGGAAATACTATTTCTTCATTCTTTTGATATTTAGTACAGATGTAGAATCTGCCTTTGCTCTTCCTTTGGGTGAATAGTTTTAATAAGAGCTCTGAACATACATTATCAGTTGTAAGACTAAACTGTACAAATGCTAAAGAGAGGGCCTTAAAATCTATAGCCAAGAGAAAAACAAAGGCCTTCAGCCAGTTTTGCCTTGTTTTACAAGTATTTTTCTGGTTAGGAGTCTGATGAAGGCTGGTAGTCATGTGCAAATCAAAAGGCACAAATTTCAGTTATGCAAATATAATTTCCTTAGATTATTTGATATATTTACCTAGGACATGAACACCTGCAGATATGATCAGTAAAAGAAATGAAAATTTATGCAAAGGGAGTTAAGTCTCTGACTTACCTATTTATTTATACAAATTTTCAAATGTTTAATCAAGACACAAGAAACAGGCAGGCATCCAAACAAGATTTCTTATTTATCCTCATACCAGGATGTTGTGGGTTTCAATGAAGAGGAAACATTTGTACTTCATTTGAAGAGCCTAACACTAAAGAAAACACAAAGGCAGAAAAATTATAACTTTTGTCTCAGTTACCTCCAAAAATTTCTTTTTTGATTTCTGACTATTTTTTGAGAAATGTGGAATTAAACAAATCTCTAGGTCTAGAAAATTATACAATCTGCTGTTCATTGGCTTATCCAATTAACCATATCAATTGAAGAGCTGTTATGATCAAGAAGAGCACTGACTGCAATAGAGGGCTTTTGAAAGTACTAATATTAAACAACTCCCTCAGTATTTACTGGGAGAGACAGGGATTTAAAGGACCAAAGAAACCTAGAAAGAGTGGAGAAACAAGTGTAGTTACTAAGAAATGGAGAATATTGTGTTTGAAAGGAGCAATAGGAAACCATTTGTGCCAATAGAGGAGGCATGAAGAATACAGAAAGAAATAAAGACAAGGAGATAAGGATAAAGGAAGTTTTATAGAACAATGGACCCAGGACTGGTGTCAAATTTGAATGTCTTTAAATTTACAACAGACATCTGAGAGATTGGATTTAAGTGGCAGAGATTGAGAGAAGAATTGAAAGTGAGACACGAAAGTGAAAGAGTTTTACACTCTTTCACAGAATTAAGGAGAGAACAATTTGCATTTAGGGGCTTAAAAAGGGGAAGAGGTCCTCCTAACACCCAGGTCATCAAGTCAAACTCCTGAGAGGCTATGAGCTGGGATTAAGTTTTAGTGCAAATAGACTACTGTAGTTCTTACAAAGACCAAAACATAGTTCTGACTCAGTTTCCTGTCAGACTAACAATCTGCCCTTACTGTGATTGCCAGAGTAAATCCAGGATAAATACTCCATCGGGAACATGGAATCCTTCAAAGCCTGACATTTTAGTGCAACTTTCATAGACATTTTCCACCATGTAATTTAAAAAAATTATTGGATATATCAGATGACAAGATCAAATAGTCACAATCAGAAAAAAATATAATGATAGGAACAGATACACAGGTCATCTAGATATTGTAATGAAATATAGATTTTAAAATATTTGCCTTTATTATGCATAAAAAATAAATGACAAGATGCAGAACAGAAAACTAGAATCAATAAATAAGAATCAGGTAAAAATTATAAAGCAAAATTACATATGTTCAGAGATATCTCTATCCTTCTACCTAATCCTAGTTCTAACTTTATTTCTTGATAATTAAAATTAGCCTAAATTTTAACTTCAATTAAAGCATATTTATCTTTTATTTTTCACAAACATACTTTTTTCCCCTGAGAATACCCAGTAGTTTAAAGAGTGGTACAAAGAGTTCAATAAAAACACTGAAGGCAGAAGTTGAAGATGACAACACTAGAAGGTGGCAAGAACTCCCATGTTCATCAATTGACAAAATTAATGTTATTAAAATGGACATACAACAAAAAGCAATCTAAAAATTTAACAGAATTCTCACCAAAATACCAATGGCATTCTTTATAGAACAAGAAAAAACAATTCTAAAATTCATATTGAAATGATCCACAATAGCCAAAGCCATCCTAGGTAATAAGAGCAAGGCTAGAGACATCACAATATGGATTTCAAATTATACTACAAAACCATAGTAGCCAACCTCATATAGTACTGGCACAAAAAAAGACATGTAGATCAATGGAACAGAATGGAGGACACAGGAACAAACCTATGAATCTCAGTCACCTGATTCAGATATACATTGAAGAAAAAATCAGCTTCTTTAATAAACAATGCTGAGAAAATTATATATCTACATACAGAAAATTGAAACTATGTCCTTGTCTCTAATTCTGTACAAAAATCAATTCAAAATGGATCAAAACCCAGAGCATAAAATCTGAAGCTTTGAAATTGCTCAAAGAAAATATAGGGGAAACACTTGAAGTCATAGGCATGGGCAAAGATTTCCTAACCAGGATTCCAATGGCACAGGAAATAACAGCAAGAGTCAACAAATGAGATGATATTAAATTAAAATTTTCTGCACAGCAAAATAAATAACCAACAAAGAAAAGAAAAATAATGTACAGAATGGGAGAAAGTCTTTGGTAGCTACTTTTCAGACAGATAAAAATATTTAGACTATATGAAGAACTTGAAAAATTTAACATCAAAAAATCAAATAGCCTGGTCAATAAATGGGTAAAAGAATTGAACAGACATGTCTCAAAGAAGAGGTATAAAAGGTCAACAAGTATATGAAAAAATATTCAACATCTTTAGCCATCACAAAAATGCAAATCAAAACTATCTTGGGATTTCCTCTTACCCTCATCAGAACGACTGTCATCAAGAACACAAAGAAAAAATAAAAGCTGGCCAGGATGCAGGGGGAAAAGAATGCTTCCACATTGCTGGTGGAAATGTAAATTAGTACAGCCACTATGGAAAGGAATACGGAGGCTCCTCAAAAGAATTAATAGAACTACCATTTGATCCAGCTACATCACTCCTAGGTGTACACCAGAGGGAATTAAAGTTAGTATACAGTATACTGTAGTAGACTGTAATATACTGCATACTCATGCTTACTGAGGAACAATATACTATGACCAATATATGGAACCAGCCTGAGTGCTCATCAACAGATAAATGGATAATGTGCTATATAGATACACAGTGGAGAATTATGCACTCATAAAAAGAACAACATTTTGTCATAAAATTGGATGGATGCGGAGATTATCATGTTGAGTGCAATAAGCCAAATATCTCATGCTCTCCCTAATATGGGAAAGCTAAAAAGGATAGGAATAAAGTAGAAGCGAGACTATAATTAGACAAGAGGAAGGGAAGAAGGGCCAGGTTTCAGGGCAGATAATAGGGGGTATAAATCTGATCAAAATACATTCTACACATTAAAATCTCCCCCAAATATGTGAAATTAGGGGGCAAAGGGGGATGGGAGGGTTGAGTGGAAATAATTAAAGTATGTTATATGCAAACAAATATGCTAAAATGAAACCCATTAATCAGTATAACCAATGTTCACTAATAAAAAAAAGATGTGAGGAAAAATAAATTATAATTAAAAAGAAAATAGTTCAATAAAGACATTACATATACTGTGTATTATTTAATAATCAGATATAAATTTAATTAATTTCCTTAATTAGAATTGTTTACAATGTCATTATTAGCGAAATATGTTTGCGACAAACTGCATAAGATTATAATCTAATCTGTCAATCACAAGGATTTGGGTTTTCAAAATATAACTAAATTCTTATTGCTTTATACTTCCTAAAAGAAGTCCAGGGTAATTCAATGTCCTCCAAGTGAAAAATCTCAGGTTCTTACTTAATCTAATAAAATCACATTCCATACAGTCAATGACACACAGAAACCTAGCTACTAAGTTTTTAATAGATGACTTTTAGTTACAGGTGTATTTTTAAGTATTTCACACACACACACACACACTCAAGTTTATTTTTAGGGTGGCATGCATCTATACACAAAAATAAACATATGCATACAGATAAGTAGTCATTTAATTGGTCATCAAATTGATGAAAAAGCACTTATTTTCCAGAAATTCTTAGAGGCCAGAGGTGGTCAGTAGTAATAATGGAAAAAGAGAAAAATATTATTTATTAAAATCTAAACCTGGTAGGTAGTTATCATCTCTCACATTATCAAATGACATTCAGAGCAAATTAGTTAACATGATCACAGAGCTAGGAAATGGAATACAAACATGGTTCTTTTTATTTATATTCTATGTTCTTTCAAGTACAACATGCTTCCTATATACATATCAGCTATATGTGTTTGATTTATGTCAAGTTTGGTGAGGATATCATCCTTTTAAGAGTAACAGAATTTATATTTGAGGTCTATTGTGTTCCAAAGTTGAGTGGGGCCAGAAAGTTCATCAAAGCTCTATCCCATATTTCAAAGGTGTACAAAATTCTATGCATAATTTTTGCATTTACTACTTACAGTCTCCTTTAGGCAAATTTAACACACAATGTTCCAGTAAATAGCCTTGAATGCAAAGGGGAATACTATACCCATTAGTTATAATAAATTAATTCAGTAAAACAGAAGAGTAAAATGTCTTTATGTAAAGTGCATTACATTTATAACTTATAATTTAGTTGTACATATGTGTTGATTCTTAAGCTAATTCATAATCTAAGAAGAGATAGGGCTCCTTATGAGCCATTTTCTTTCTGAGTTGGAATTGAGGACAATGATGCAATATTCTAGCTAGAAGGTAAGTGTAATTAGCATGCAGACTCTAACTTCTCTTTGCATTGAACTGCCTTAATATTCTGTTGTCATGCATGCTCATGAATAACAGTATAAAATAATTTAACACATAACAGATTAAAAAATTAAAGTCAGAACTTCTTTATATTTTCAGAAGAAAGCCAGAGTTTCTCTGTTTTCAGGAGAAACCCAGTCACCAATATCCATACCAAACAAAAGTGTTCATTTGTTTCTCCCTCTAGTTCTAAATTACAAATAGGTAATAGATGGGAGATTAGGGCAGAGATACAGTGAAAATAGATTCCTGGGTTATTTCCATTTTAACTCCAAACTTGCAATTAAAGCTTGCCTTTTATTTTATCTGTGTTGAATATCTGTCTCTTTTTCTAGAATACAATAAAGTATAGGGAATATGTGATTGATACATGAAAGACATGCAGAATTCTTGGAATTAATTTGCAGAATTCAATTAGAAACAACAGAAAACATTCAAAGAATTTTTGGTAATTTTCAAATTTCCAGGAGGGCCAGAGAACCAGGCTTGAATATTACCCAACCAGAAACAATGCAAGCAGGCAAAATGTCCAATTCATAGACAGTTCTAATGAAAACACTGCAGCTGCAACCCAAAAGTTAGCACTGAGCATGCCCAGATACAAACACTACAACCTCCATCACAGTGGTACCAGGAGAATCAACCTCCAACTCCACTGTGCTTGTCAGAAGACCTCTTCTCTCTCTGGATGTAGACCCTCAAGTTTGTCGTTTTAGTGTTCAAGTCTTCCTGGAGGACATTTGACAGTGGGACCAACATAAGTTATATGGCTGCATTTAAATTGTAAGAAAGTGTGAAAGCACAGCGTTCAGCTGTCCAGCCTCTTCAGTGGAAGACAGTAAGTTGGAAGAGGATTGAAAATGGAAGTGAATGAGTCCACAGACAATACGTGTAATAACACCCAATTAATATTTGTTGGATGCTCTTCACTGTGCCTGAGATTTATTTTCTTATTTGAAAGTGCATGCTTAACAGTACAGTAATAATGGATATTTCCTTGAATACCAGTTCTCATTGCTTGTTAATAGCTGGCTTTTCTGTGTTCTCTCTCTCTCTCTCTCTCTCTCTCTCTCTCTCTCTCTCTCTCTCATTCAGTCCAGGGAACACTGAGTTACATCCTTGGGCTTTTAAGATTTTATTTTTGAGACAGAGTCTAGCTAAATTACCTAGGGTCGCCATTCATTAACTTGAGATCCTCTTGCCTCAACTTCCCAAGTAGCTGGGATTACAGGTGTGTACCACAGTGCCTAGTGGTGATACCTTCTTTCTATGCTAAAGGATCATTACTAGTATAAACATATAAGTGATAAAACTTTACTAGTAGAAGAAAGGGCACTATGCACAACATGTATCAATGTAAGGGATGAACACTTTTGGTTTGCTTCCTACCTATACTTGTGGTTTAGTGTCAGGGAACCAATGTGTAACACTAGAAAAGTTTTTATAGAAATACAATTTTTTTCTTAATTCAACTTTACTAATATGAAAATAAGGATCATTGAAGAGTCAAAGATTTTTATAAAATGGTCACACAATGCCTAAATTACTGAGAAACCATAGTGTTGCTCCAAGGTTATAAGGTCATCCATTTACTGAGCTTCTCCAGAAAATAATCATGCCAGCTGTCCTTCAGGATGAATAAATGCCTCATTCTCTGGAAATCCAATACATTCTCAGAAGCACAAGAAGTATGTTGTAGAAAAGGTCCTTCAGAAAATATTCTATTAGCTTTTCCATAAACACCTTTTATATTTTTAGGCATTTGGTACCAAAATTTTCTATTTCCCTTGGAAATTTGTTGTTTAGACAATAGGTGAAGAGAAAGGCAGGAGTGGGTAGAGGAAGAGGGACAGTATGCAGAGGATGTGTTACATTTGGAAGTAAGATTATCATACTAAAACGAATATAATTAGTATAGGTGTGATTTATATGCCTCTTTAAACAAAACACTCCCGAAAACAATGTTCTCTTGGATGACTTCAAGTTACTTGGATGACTTCAGCTTAATTTTACACTTAATAACCTTAAAGATTAGAGTGTATAATTACAACAGCTATTTCTGTTTACTTTGGAAATAAAAATGGATGTCTAATACAAAGTCATTAATACTATAATTAATGAATTGCTGCTATTATTCATAATAATCCAGATTCTCAGGTGCTTGTATGATTTTAACATGATAAAATGAAATATTTATTTCTTCCAAGAAGTAGTTTGGTGCATCATAAAGATAATATATTCAACAAATATTGGACAAGTGTTTACTGCGTGCCAAGGGCTGCAGTAGGTAAGGGGTCAATATAATGAATAAGACAAGCCCGCTCAGGAAGGTCACCACCTGATGGAAAATATAGTCATGAACATTGTGCTAATACAGCATCATAACCAATGTGCACATAGTAGAATGGGAACACTACCTACAGGTTAGAGAATTGCTTAGAGGAGGACACAGCTGGGCTAAACCTAGTAGTTTTCCAGGCAGAGAAAGACAAGGTCATTTCAGGCAAGGAAATAGAGGCAAACTAGCAAAAAAGAGCATAGTGTATCTAGGAGGAAAAAAAACCCAATATAGTTCTGTGTTTCTAGAACATTGGGTACATTTTGGGAAGACACAAGAGATGAGGTTACAAAGCAGGATGTGTCTAGCTTGTAAAGACTTTAATGTCATTCTAAGGAGTTTGGACTTTTTCCTTTCACTGAGGGAGGCCAAAGAAGGGTTTTTAAAAGTATGTACTGACATAGTCAGACTTGTATTTCATAAATGAAACTCTGGCAGCCACATGGGGCAGGAACTGACAAGGGAGTCTGGAGTCAGGGAAACCAGCAAGACACTATTCCAGAAAACCAAGTGGGACACAATTACCTTCAATCTGTTCTTTCAGGATAGTTTGATTCCATTAGCCCATAAAGATAATGTGCCTTGACACTTCTGGTTTCTTCCCAATTTGGATTCACATATATCTAGTTCCCTTTAAGATTGTGACCTTTGACTCCAAATTATACAGCTAAACATCTGCTCTTTCTGACTTCTAAGCTCCACTCCACCACCAAATTTCTTCTGTCTTGTTTAACAGTGGATGCGCTTAGAGAAAAAAAACACCTGATAAATAAATACCTGGCATCTGATACTATGAAGCCAGACTCCTGGAACCCAGGCTCCTGACTGCAGGGAGCACATTCTATTCAATCTACTTACTATTTCTTGTGGTAGAGGACAGGGACTTAGATGTGGACTACCTCCTGACTTTGCCCAGCTGCTTACTTCGCCCAACCCATTCCCTGCCCTTTATACTCAGCTATGTCTTCCACATACCAGGCCATGGACTAACCAAACTCTCATGGGCAACCATAGTTGAGGAATTGACTCCTACATCAGCTCTGGATTGGGTTTACAATGCTGATGAAGCTGACTCACTGGAGAATGAGAAACTCACCCAAAAGAATCTATGTAGATTCATATAGTTAACCCTGTCACCAACGAAAACTCACCTAGAAGTTAGGTCAAAATCACACAGACAATGAGGTGCCATAAAGACAAGGGGGCAACAAATGTCATGAATTTAGATGGATTCCTTAAAAACAGTGCTACTCATCGAGACAAATACAAGTTAGACGGAGATGCAATCATCACAGACCCGTCGAAAATACTGTGGCTGTCACTGGCGAGTCGAGTTATTCAAAGTTGGAGTCAGTGATAATGTTTGGGACATTAGGTAAGTCTAAAATATTTGAAGTTTGATTGAGCCCAAAGGCACAACTACAGCACTCAAACATGAAGGAGAAATAAAGATATATTTACTGTCACAAAGCCACTCTATTCCCTCTTGCCTCTTGGTCATCTTCTCCTCTTCTTCCAGCCTAAGTTTCTTTAAGAGAAAGTATGATGAGCTCCTTTGCCTCCAATGGTTAAATACACCCATTGGAGGAGGCTTGGAAATTTCATGTAGGGAAAGGAATCAAACTTTTATGGTTCTGCTGGAAACAATTGCCTAACACAAGACTTTTACTACTAAGGATTGGGCAGGGTGTGTGGGAACTGAAAGCTGACTTGACTACTGGTGGGCCTTTTGGATACATTTTTATCTATTGGTACTTTTATGTCTGAAACTACAGTAGGAACTGATGTGTTATAAGCCGGGGCTCCTTTATTTCATAAGAGCCAGAAAGGATTCTCCAAAATGGGAAGAGCTGCATGTTGAGGAGTACCAGTGGAAAATGTAAACCACTAACCAGGCATTTCTCTACCCATCCCAAGTAGGGCCCACCAACTTTAATGGTCCCTTGGAGCTATGTTTCTGTGGCTAGTGAGTTTTTCTATTGTAATCTCTGGCAAAAAGAGCATTCAAGATCATTATAGTCAAGAACATTGCCAACTTCGCCAAGCAGTACCTTGTCTTTACATGAAGAAATGGCAAATTCCTGGGGAAAACCTTATTTCTTTTTCTTTTTTCTTTAATTCTTAAATATTTTATTTCCATAGCTTAAGGCTTTAAATTTTTTTTATTAGCACGTGTTTGCAGTACATGCATTTGGAAATCTTATTTCTGCTACACTCACTAAAGTAAAGCTACAGTGAGATCTTCATTTCAGAGGTTCTTCTTAATAATTGGGCTTCATTCATTTATGGCTCATCTAATGTGAAAACAAATGGTATTCCCTGGGATGCTATAGTATTTCAGCCTCAGTGCCATCAGTGAGGAACCAAAAGTGGTCATGGTCACTATTTTGAATGGGGATGATTCAAAGTTTTCTCAAAAACAACTCAAAAATGTTTTTGACTCTGTATCTCTTCCACGTGGGTCACATGGCTGAGCAAGGAAGTTTGTGCACTAAATGTGGCTACCCCTAGAAAGGAATCATCATCTCTCAGCTTCTTGATTGAAAAAAATCAGGATGAAAGGGGCTAAGGACTGCCTAGATCTCTTTTGAAATTTTGACATTCCATCCTGACTATTCCTGGACACAATGATTTTTTTTCTTCTAATGGTAACCTCAAGACAGCATGGTTGGTATATCCTTCAGGTAACAGCAGACCAAAAAGGACCTCAAGAATACAAACTTAGTTGTGTCACAACTGCATAGTTCTCTTATAAGGATGACATAGTCCTAGATCATAAGGACAATGACCAGTTAGTTAATTGAGTACATTGCTTGCTGAGAGGCCAATGCAAGCCAAAGTAGGGAACAAACGGTTTCTAAAAGTTCTATAAAGTTATATTTATTCTCTTGCATGGAATCCTCTGGATGAATGACTAAGGATGAGAATTTAAAACAAGGTGATGTCAAAATAACTAGTATGAGACAATAATTTTGTGCAGTGTAGGGACAGCTATAATCCTGCCCTTAAGGAAAGGAACCAATAGAACTTCGTGTATACAATGGGAGAAAGATATTAGTGATCTATATAGCTCAGAACCACTCAGAGCTTCCCTCAGAAAGGAAAATACTCCACTGTAGCTCTCCTTATAGCTACCAAAAATTTCTAGGTCTGCCATTCCTCTCCAGACAGTTCGGTTCTAACCTCAACCTGGTTGCCATTTCCTTTAATCTTACTGAGAAATCTAAGAAACAGCATAAGAAAGCCCCTGATTCTATACTTCCTGTGCGAAACTCCTGGCTGCAATTCTGGGTCTCTTTACCATCCCAATTGCTATAGCTGATACTCATTCACCCCATGAGTCAGACAAATGCCACCCTGGTGGTGCTGTGGATAAAAAGGGCAGGTTGGACTCTCCAGGTATTCCCCCCTCAAATAAGATTAGGCTTAATTATGCTACATAAATATGGGGTCCTAAATTGACTGGCAGGCTATACTGGAGATACCATTAACCTGTACCCTGACTGATGTAGGTCCCACTCAGAGGAGCCTAAAGATGGCAAACACAGTCACTACCCAGGACTGTAACTTCTTATGAGGAAACTATGTATTAACTTGCCTCCTTCCTCAAAGCACAGTATTTGTCACCTTAAAGTAGTTACAAGAGACCACAAAGTATTTTTTAAAACACTGCCTATGGATCATGTAGTCCACACATGTAATGATCTTTGCCAAGTGAGATTACTCTTTGTTTTTCAGGGAAAAATCTCAAAGGATAACTAATATGTTATTTTTGTGCACCCTCAGGAGAATATTCCCTAGAGTAGGACTCCTCAATTAGAAAAGGAAATACAAAGTGTTTCCCCAACCTCAGCTAAACTGATCAATGACATCATTTTAGCCCTGAAAGAGTTAAGTTCAACCTCAACTCACTGGCCAGAATTGTTAAGGATGACAAAATTCTAGACTTCTTCCTTACAATCCAAGGTAGAATCTTTCCAAGTGTTAATATATCCTACTGCACCTAGGTTAATGCCTCAGGCCAAACAATTCAGAAAACTACTCTACAGTGGATATAGATCATCATGGGATTTGTAGATCTAATGGAGTCTGAGACCCTGGAGACATTGTGAGGTCAGTACTACAGAATGACCCCCCTCCCGTAGCTTGAAGCTCTCATGATAAGTAGCCTTACTTAAATTCTACACAAAAGTACTAAAAAGATTTGGACTTGACCTTTGTCGGATTAGTCAGTGTAGCTGATGGAGTGTCATACTCATGGGAGAACTCACTAGAAGCCAAGACAGAATAGAAATATGGAGAAGGTATCAGCAGGAAACAATAGTCCATGGCTTCCTTTTGTTTCTGCCTGTCATGTGACCAGGAGTATTGACTCCCTTTGTTTTAGACTATTTTGAGCATTTGCATATGTTTACACAGCAAACAATTTTGGAAGGTAGAGATAGTGTCTTTGCAAAGCAAGGACAGACAATCTTTCTGCCTATTAGCAAAGATTTTAATTCCCTAACCTAAGGTCACTTTCCTATAACAACCCAACTGTGAGTGCAGATGCCATCTGGCCTTGTGGCAACTGAGGTTTAGGAAATGAGTACAAATTTCAATACTCTGGCTACTGCCATTCCCCCGAGTAACTGTCTTTGATCTTAACCTAGTAGTCTTATATCTTCTATCATCAAAGTTAAACTGTAAGATTATAAGTAAAGTAAAATTTCAGACTTTTCACAGTTCTTAACTGCTACTAAATGGCAATTTGGCAGATTCATTATCAAATACTGCAGCACCCGTTAGTTCTGTCATTGATCTCCATAATTCTTCAAAAGTAGAACTATGTATCTTATAGTTGAAAAACAAAGACATAAAGACAGTTATTTTTCCAACTAATAATATTTTAAGTGCCAGAAACAATTGACCTCAGGCCAGACACCAATGTAAGGAAATGACAAGTGCAATAATATTTGAAAGTATATCCAAGCTGTTAAACAATTTTACAGTACCATAATACATTCCTGCTGTTGTAGCTATCCCTTTTACACTTTATGTACTTTATACACTTTATGGAGATAATTAGCATAATGAAGTTGAAAAGGTATTACATAATTGTAGAACCAATTTTTCCAATTATTGTCTGTGGGACCTTGGGCAGATTATCTACCACTGTTTTGGACCTAAGATTCTTCATTTTTAAAATATGTATTGGAGTAGGAAAAATGAATTGGCTCTGCTAGGTTATTTTGCTAAGTTTTTTCTCCAGTTCTTATTTTCACTTAACAGTATAAGCAATTTATAGACAAGATAGACAATTATAAGTTTATTTTTTTCCTATTTGACTCAGCAGAAGGTTCTGACACGAGAATAAAGATTTCCACAACCGTCAATTTGTCTTTGCACATGCGGGCAAGATCTGTTTTAACCATCTTTGAATTGGGGTTTAAATTCCAAGGCGGTACCTTCTGTGAATGAAAAGTAAGAGAGAAACATTCCTTGCACAGAAGGTCTTTTCACTTGCTGCCTTCACAACACACAGCCATCTTTCCTTTGGCCAGCATATTACACAAACAGGAAAGTTATTTGATTTCCTATTTAACACATGACACAACCTTGCCAATGTCATGCTGCCCTTGCCCAGGCTGGTTATGGAGGAACACACCCATTGGCCTGGACTATCATAGGATTTTTCCTGAGCACAGTGCAGTAGCTATAGGAAATGAAAGGATGAATCTCATTCATTTGTCTATTCTTTTAAGGCTTTTAGGACCTATTACAGCCAATCAGTACAAAGACTCATATTATTAATAAGACCTTATACCTGGTCACAAGGATCTCACAATCACTTTGGAGAGGCCCAAAGATGACTACAATACAGTGGGATACAAAGTGACATTGTAAAGCAGAAGAGAGCATGACCAGCTTCGGTAGGAGTCCTACAGGGCTTCCCAGAGGAAGGAATACTTGAACTGAGACATGGAAAATTCATAGATAAAACTAAGCAGAAAATGAATGAAGATGTTCAAGCAAAAAAAAGAGAACATATGAAAGCAAGAAAGGTGAACCATGATAGAGGGTCAATAAGACTGGAGCAGGGCCAGGGATTTAGCTCAGTGGTTCCGCCGCCTACCTCGCAAGCAAAAGGTCCCAAGTTTGATCCCTGGTACCAAAAAATAAAAAATAAATAATAACAATAATAATAATAATAATAATAAGGCTAGAGTATAGCTTTAGGGTTGTAAGTAATAGGAAGCAAGATGGACGAGCAGGTAGGAGCACTCTGGAGCAAGAGGTAAGGAGTTTAAAGGTTCAAACATTTGAATGTAAGAAGAACCAGTGGCGGGGCCAGGGATTTAGCCCAGTGGTTCCGCCACCTGCTGCGCAAGCGCAAGGACCCGAGTTCCATCCCCAGTACCAAAAAAATAAATAAATAAAATAAAGAAGAGCCAGTGGAGCTTACAGATAGAAGGAGGGAGATTACTGCTGCATCACGACCTTAAGGAAACTAATGTTGATTTCTAGATGAGAAGGTAAATGGAAAAGCTAGCCTGGATTCTTGTCTTCCTTTCTAGAAAGACATACTAAGAGAAAATAGATGCATGGGGAAGTAAGTTTGTAAGGGAAGTGTGGAAAGACAAGAATTTAAGTATCCTGGCACTAGAAGGTAAAGAAAGGATAAGATTTCTGCAGGCTGAGTGGCCGGCAATTTATGTTTATTCAGCCTATCTTTTCTTCCTTTGTTCAAAAAAATTACTAAAATGATGAGTTACACATTGGTTCTTCTTTCAAAGACCATACAATTTAGTTCAGATGAGAGTGTAAACCTTGGTAGGTAGTAGATACTTAATATATGTGTATAGAATGAATAAATGATTGTCACACAAAAGAAAAAAAATGGAACACAATTAAAATAGAAAGAGAAAGGCATGCTGTCTGGGTTTTTGAGCATCCTAAATAACAGATGGATCTGAATACAGAGACTGGTGGAGGTGAAGAAATTAACTGTATGCAAAAGGAACACATTAGTAAAATCTTGGAGGTAAGAAAAGATACGAGCTAAGGTAGGGAATAGTAAATCTCTCCTGGAATGTGCAATAAAATAAAAATTGAAAACATTAAAACAAGTGCTTCTTTCTTTAAGTTTTCTTTGGCCTTCTACATCAAAATTAATGTTATTACCTTGGTTAAAGAACAAAACATTTCAACAGGAAGCCAGCATTAAGGGAAAAAAATGTGAAGAGGGAGAAAGTAGTCTTTTGTATCTTCCAGAGCCCCAGAGAAGAGGAAGGGAGCATAATAAATTTTCTTAAATTCCAACAAGGGTTGAAAGTGGTTGTGAAGAGTCAGGTCTATAAATTCCTGTCAGGGTGGCACAAGGAGGATGTAGGGTCATCTGTGAAGACCCTATGGCCAAGAGGAAGGTACATTTTTGTTGCAGATATAACTGATAAAGAGCACCCTGTATTTTTACTTGTAAAATTTGGCTGTTCATACATGAAGAAAGTGCCTTTTTCTAGGAGTGATGACTACACAAAACATTTTTTTTACCCCCACTCCCGGATGTATATTATTTTTGGGGACAAGGAAATTGAAAGGAGGGATAAAGAGCAACTTTAGCCTAAAATATCCCGAAGAAACTGTTTATTTTGATTGACAAGGTTCAGTTTCTGCCATTCATAGAAAAAACAGAAATTCTGACATGTATAGAAAAATTAATTTTTTTTTTTTGTATCTAGGTTTATAAGGGTGAATTTAAGATACCATATAAGTAAAGAGAATGATGACTCTAAGCACAAGATCCTGGTTTCTAAATACATTACCTAATACCAGAAGCCAACCATAGCTTCTTAGAGAATGACTGATTCATGATGTTGGTAGGGAAGATGAAAGGTGACTCTGGGATACACTGCTGTACCAGAAAGCAAGGAATTTTTTCAGGATTGATAAGGTTGTGTTAAAAAGCCACTGAAACCTTACTGATGAGGTTTCCACAGTCCAAGCTGTGAAAATTCAAGCATCTAAGAGAAAAATTATGAAAAACCCGTGCGCTCATAATCATATTTAAAAACTAAAATACAAGATAAAAGTACTTTTCCATCATTCGTGTCAGCTATGATGTCAATTTCTTACCTTGAAAACTGGTAATTTTGATAGATAAGACTTTATCCTATCTTCCCTATATGAATTTATAACAACTAAGTGAGTTGAACAGGAAACTGCCACTATAACTCTATGTAAGGAATGACAAAATTAAACATTAGATGCTTTTTAATCTCTCATGAAATTATTGATTTGGGCAAACCTTATCAATTGCTATTAAAATCATGAATGTTAATGATATCTATAAAATAATAAGGACAGGTGATTGTCCTTGATAATGTGAGTGGGCCTTTCAATTAGTTGAAAGGACTTAAGAGCAAAATGGAGTCAAAGTCCATCCATTTACCTAGAAATATCTCATTTATCCTTCTTCATGACCAAGTAGTACTCCATTGTATTAAAAATCACATCTTCTTTATCCATTCATCAGTTGATGGGCATTTGGGATGTTTACAAGATTTAGTATTACAAACTATGCTCCTGCAAACATGGGTGTGCATACATCACTGAGGTATGATGCTTTTAATTCTTTCAGGAAGAGACCAAGAAGGGGAATAGCTGAGTCAAATGGAACCTCTAGTTTTAAGTTTTTGAGGACTCTCCACACTGATTTCCACAGTGATTGCATCAATCTATTCTCCCATCAGCAGTGAAGAAGGGTTCCTTTTTCCCTACAGCCCCACCAGCCTTAGTTATTGGTTGGTTTCTTGGTAATAGCCATTCTTTTTGGAGTGAGATGGAACCTCACTGTTGTAATTTTAATCTCTTGAAAGACCAGTGATGTTAAATATTTTTTCATATATTTATTTGCCATTTGTACTTATTCATCTGAGAAATGTGTATTCATTTCAGATGGCCATTTTTGGATTGGGTCTTTAAATTTGGGGGGTATGATTTTTTTGAATTCTTTATATATTCCAGATACTAGTCCTTTGTCTGAGGAACAGCTGGCAGAAGTGTTTTTCCACTCTGTGGGTTGTCTCTTCACTGTTGGTGAATTCCTTTGCTGTGCAAAAGCTTTTTAATAAGATGAGATCCCAGTTGTTGATTCTTTGTAATAGTTCCCATGTGATCAGGGTCTTGTTCATAAAGTCTTTCCCCACACCTACGTCTTCAGAGTTCCACCTATTCTTTCTTCCAGCAAATTTAGTGTTTCTATGCACCTTGATACCATCCTCTTAAGTGAAGTAAATCAGACACACAGGTGTAAATACCGCATTGTTTCTATGGTGTGAGAAACTGAGAGTGTAAGTAAGGATCACAATGTATAACAGATCATGTGAAATGGGAAGAAAAGAGGCAAAGGGGAAGGGGAACAAGAGAGGGTGGAGGGGGAAGGGAAGGGAGGGACAGGAAAAAAATGATAAAAGAAGGAAAAATGGAAATGAAGCTTTTGTAAATAGGGAAGGGAAGAGGGGTTGAACAGAGTGGAAGGAAATGGGGAAAAAAGAAGAATCAAGATATATCACGTGCATGTACAAATTCCCTATGATATATGTGATCATATATATTATATATATATAAAATGTACCAATAAACTTAATTAATTTAAAAAGAAAGTAGGAATAAAGCAGATTTTAAAAAATCATGATCCAATTATATATTGTTTAGCAGAGACTCAATACACAAATATGTTTAGATTAAAATAAATAGGTTGAAAAATAGAAGGGTCAACATAGACATTTCTTGTAAGTAATACTCAAAAGATAGATGAAGTAGTATATTAATATGATAAAAATAAGGCAAAATTGTTATGAGAAAGAAAGACAGACATATATAATAAAAGCAGTTTCAAGGTGATATAACACTTAAAAATACACAGTTTGAATTGAAAAGGGAAACAGTTCAAATATAAGAGTTGGAAGTTTCATTACTGGATTTTCACTAATGGTCAGGGCAACTCAACAGATTACCAGGTATATAGTAGACTCAGACAACACTATGAGCACATTAAACCTAACAGACATGTACAGAATGCTTCACCCAACAAAAGCAAACTACATATTTTTTCAAATGCACATGGAACTCAAGAGAATTGAAAACATATGTTCAGAACTTGTATTTTGTGAATGTTCATAGTAGTATCATTTACAATATCCAAAAGGTTAAAACACCTAAATGTACATTACCTGATCAATGGATAAACAAATAATGGGGTATTTGTATACATCCATATTATTTGGCCATAAAAAGGAATTGAATGCTTTTATGTACTGCAATATGGATGAATCTTATAAACATAATGCTAAGTGAAATAAGTCGAATGAAAAAGGCCACATATGATGAAATATCCTAGGTAGATAAATCCTCAGAAACAGTATATATGGTTGCCACAGCCTTTGGTAAGGATGGAATGGGGTGGCCACCTAATAGACATGAGGTTTCTTTATGATGCAATACAAATATCTTGGAAATATATGGTGGTGTGACGGTTGTATAACATTCTGAACATATTAAATGCCACTGAATTTTATGCTCTAAGATAGCCGAATATTAAATATTGCGTTCTGTGAATTATATTTTCATGAAAATTAAATTTAAAAATAAAGATAAAAGCAAAAACAAACAAAAAAGAGAGTAAATTGGAGGTTTCCTTGAGGAAGAAGAAATTCTATCTCAAGACCATAGCATTACCTCCTGCCCTAGAGTTTCCACTTGGCGTTCTGCTTTACAAATTTCAGACTTCCCAGCCCCACATACCCATAAATTAATTCCTTGCAATTTACAATGACATATATAAGGAAATATACATCTATATATGACACAGGCATAGCTATATTTGTGTATCTATTTGATGTACAGTCATAGAACACATAATGATGTGAATGCATTCGGAGAAATGTGACATTAGGTGATTTTGCCATCATGCAAAGATCATAGAGTGTTCTACAAATCTAAATGGTGTAGCTTGTGCTCATCAGCTTTTCATCACATAGACCAAACATCCCACATACCCAGCTTAAAGGAAGAAAGATTTAATTTTGCTCACAGTCTCAAAGAATTCAGTCTGAGGTCCTCTGGCTTCAAGTCAAGAACATCACAGTGCCCAGTTCATGGTGGCCATGGAAGAGAAGGGAAACAGCACCAGAGAGGAAGAGGGCAGGAAACATACCTATCCCACAAGTCCACGATCTCATGACCCACCAGATACATCCTGAAGTATGCTTTACTAATCCTCTATGCAGTTCTCAAGTCAATCAAATTTGCAATTAACCTTAATCATCACATAGCTAAATCACTTGAAATGGCCTCTTGATTCAGTCAAGACATAGGAAACAAGTTATATGAGGTGGTTGCTGGCATAACACAATATACTATTCTACAGAAAACTTAGCTTTCATAAGTTAAGAAATATACTCTAAAATAATAAGAAATAGTAAAAAAAATACATAAACCAGTAACATCATTTATCATTATCAAGTATTATGTACTGCACATAATTGAATGTGCTACACTTTCATACAACGGGCAGTTCTGTAGGTTCATTCACACCAGCATCACCACAAATACATAAGGAATGCACTGCGCTCAGATCTGATGATAGCTGCATTGTCAATAGCTGATGGGAATTTTTCAGCTTCATTATAATTGTATGGGACCGTCATTGTAGATGTGATCCAGTGTTGACTGAAAAGCTGTTATGTGCTATATAACTATATACACAAACTAGCTCTAAGGAATATATTAGAGACAATTGGAAAATTTTGAATTTGAATTAGATAATTAAACAACTGTCAATTCTGATAGGCAGGATAATGCATATTTGTCAGTGGAGGAAAATATTCACATTTCTTAGAGATACCTTCTGAAGTTTTTCAGAGTGAGCTGTCATTGTGTCTCTTAATTTTTCTCTATTGACCAAATACAAATGAAATCATACCCCTTTAGGGAGATTAACAAATATACCAAGGACTCATCCTCATGGTCATAAATTATATTATCTGCAGCACAGAAAGCAATATTTAACACAATTTAGCCTAATATTTACTGGAGTTAACTGCAGGATAAATTGGCTTCGATATTAAATGAATTGAAATCTGTACTATAGATGTTCTTGAGACCTGGGCACCAGAAGGCAGTCTGTTTCCAGGGAATGGAGGACAATGGCCAGAATCATATGATGTGATATGGATGATTCAATATGTGAGTTTTTCCAACTCAGCCCGTTTCCACATGACACCCAAGGACACCATGCTTCAGAACACCGACTCTGAAATCAGCTATAAAACTGTCATTTTTTGGCTTTTGGTATTGTTTTCTTAAGAGTACAGATGTGCTAGCCAAGTCACAGTGTGTTCTTACCAAAATTCTCCCATACAACTGAAATGACAAGATATTTTTCCTTCCCTTCCTGTCATTAAATTGCAATGAAGTGTTGGTGACCTAACTGTTATGGTTACCATTACTGCTATGGTAACAGTCCTATACATTCCAAAAAAAGGAAAACTTCATTTGTCTACTCTCTTATATTATGTAAGGTCCTCTATCATTAGTAGAAGGTAAATTTATTTTGTTAATGTAAATTCATAATAAGTATTTTTGTACCTACTATAATTTAGTTCAGTACTGAATACTATTTTCATATTATATGCATGATAGTTTGCATGGTGAGATAGTCAGCTTTTTGTTACTGCAACAGATACTTGAGAAAATAAACTTATACAGATTAAAGATTTATATTAAGTCACAGTTTTACAAGTTTTAGTCTGGGATGAGTTGGTCTCACTGCTTTGGACTTGTAATCATACAACATGCCATGTCAGGAAACACATGGTGTGGCACAACAGCAAAAAAGGAAAAAGAGGAAAGAGACCAGGGTCCACAGCTTTCTTCAGAGGCACACTCCCAGTAACCTAAAACCTCCTAATATGCTTACTTATTGAAGTGTCTCTCATCTCCCAATTGCATCAAGTTGGGGTCAGAGCCTTTCTGACATGGTCCTTTGAAGGGCATTCTAGATCCAAAGTATAGGTTATGGTATCTTGCAAAGATCTTCTACATACATTTATTTTATTTAAACCTCAGAAGACTCTGAAGAGTTGGCAGCCTAGTAACTCCATTTTATATAGTAGGAAAGTGGTACACAGTATTAGTTGCCTATCTGACATACATTTATCACTTTATCCCTTCCTCATTGTTATCAAAATCCTGATTGTATTTGAGAGAAATGTGTCTTTCGTCCATCTAGGTATTTGTTTTCCTAGCTCTGCTGCTAGGGGTGTATAATACAATCCAGGCTGACAACTCATAAAGAACAGACCTATTAACATTTCTGAGAATGCTTTGTATGTTCCTCATTTGTTTTAATTGGAAGGATTATCATGGCTTTCTTGGTCTCCAACTCTATTTTCTGCCTTTTTTATGAATCTTTTATCTTGCATATGATGAGAGTTACTAGAGCCATTATATCACCAGGGAAAAAAGCTAAAAACCCTAGAAATATTGGTTCAGTAGTTTATTTCTGGATTTTGTCATGTGAGATTATAAATTCCCACTTGACTAAGAGACTGTAGTTGTGTTTTTTGTTACATGCAGCCAGATGAATTCTCAACCAAGTCTGAGACAGTTCTGAAGTCACATAATCTGTAAGAGGCTTAAATAAAGGCACATCTTTTTAAAATTTCAAAATTTTATAAAATAAAAATTCCTACTGTATAGAAATACTAAGGTGAAGTTAAAACAATAAGGTAAATGTATTGATAATAAAGATATTTATAGGGAAAACTGCATGGACCAGACAGTGTGTCTAGAAGCCAAATCTAATTGGAGTTCTGATGCAAACAATGATATTTGAGGAGAGTTTTAAAGATAAAGAGATTTGCTAAATACAAAAGGAAAAGAGTATTCTAGGCTTAAAGAAAAATAAAGAGTATAGATGCGGAGCTAGATGTATGCAGTTTGGTGCTTGAGCTCAAGCTTTTCCTGAAAAGTGGAGTCTTAGACAACAGCTTGTACATGTGCCTTTTATTTTGGGGTGTGATCCCAGGAAATGGGTGGAGGCGTCTGAAAAGCAGAAACAGGAATGAGAAAGAGCTAATACAAGGCTACATTATCAGGTAGGACCCTACTGTGGGCAACTGGAACTCAATCTTGTTTGGTCCTCTAAAGAGCTGTATGAAATATCGGTCAAAATTGCCCAACGGTGGGCTGGAACGTGGGAGTGTGTAGCCATCTGCTTCTGTCCTCCACTGATCAAAGATGCTCAGTAAATTGTTAACTACCTCGTACTTTCAGGTTTATGTGTGTGCTAATGTCAAAAAGGTGTCAACATCATTCTTGCTTTCCTTTCAGAAATGTTGTGGGACAGAAAAAGATACAGCTGAAGCACAGATTGTTATATTACACCTTAGGAAAGCTGATCTCTGCAACAATAGCTGGAATAAAGGGCAGACCAACAGGATATAAGGTCAGGCTGAAAAGGTGGTCTGATATTCTGTGAGATGACTGTAATGGAGGACATTAATGTCTAGACACGACAGGGGTTTACGGAGAAAATGTCTTGAATTCTGCTAGTGTGTGTGTAGGGGGGTTAAACCTAGGGTCTCTGTTTCCTTAGGCCACATCCTTGAATTAAATGCAGAGCTTTGTTTATATGAGTATTTGGATGCTATTTTCTTGGTGGGGAATCAAAGTTTCAGAGGGCTCACTATCCAGAGTAGGTTGGAAATCCCTCCTCTGGGCAATAAGCCAAGTAAAGGCAAAAACAATTTTGCGTGGAGTTTACATTTCAACATTTGTTAATCACTAATGCTTTGTTTTTCTTAACCTGATAGATTGGAAGTCCAGTGTCAAAGATGCATTTTATAAGCTTCTCTGGTCAACACTGTATTAGTTAGCACTAAGATACCTAGGGGCCCCTAGATAGATTACTGCTATGTGATCACATTGTTTCTATTAAACATTGCTGTGAAGGGCTGATAATTTCTTGTAGACTTCTATATATACTATCATTTCATCCTAATATGATCCCTGCAATAGTGAATGATGAACTTGACACTAATTTCAACTTAACTAAACTCATAATATTCTTCTGTTATTGCATTCACATTTTCCTATTTCTAGGGAGAAAATATGCCTATACCTCAAACTTATTGAAACTGAAGCTTTAAATTTTTTCCAGTGGAGACATCACAGCCTTTTGGGGCTGAGAATTACTGTAAAGAGTTCAGGAGTCCCTAGGTACACCCACGTCACCTCTTATGCAGGGATAAAGTTCTAAATTAGCATAAACGTCAACATAGAAACTCCCAGAATCACTCTTGACAGTCCCTCAGGAAGAAGTTCTGCTGGAGAACTCCAAGCATTCCCTAATTGGCATAGCAGTCTGTCTTCCATCCAGGTTGAAATTCTTTCTCCTCTTCAGTTGAACACATTCTCTTTCTGAGTTGCAAATTAGGTTGCATTAGGGAAAATGCTCAAACACCATCAATATTAAGACTCTGTAGGCCAGAAAGATGCTTATACAAGCAAGACCATAAACACAGAACAGGGCAGCTGAGATTCACTGAGGGACAGGCGCCTTCTCACAGCACTTCCTCTCTCACCCTTGCTCTGGGACATTCACTGCCTGAGGAGAATAGTGAGAGTAAAGGTCCACTTTTCATGTCTTTTTTGCTTTTTTTTTGCTAAGCTACTCAAATACACATAAGTTAAATGAAAGTATGAGTAAATATAAATTATAGAATAGCAACAGCTAACACTAAGCAGCCAAAGGACACAGCATGTTTTACTCATTTATGCCATATAACCACTCTAAAAGAAAGGTCCTGACTCTCCTTGTTCTACAGCTGGGGAAGCCAAGGACAGACAGAGAAGGCTGTGTGTGGCCCACACGTAATGAGTGGAGCCAGGGGACTGCACTGGGCAGACAGGCTGGAGAATGTATGGTCTAGCCAGATTCCAGAGTGGACAAGGGAGGGCGGGTAAAGGAGGAGAGGTGGTATTAAGGGGAAGACTTTATTTTTTAAACACAAATATATTGAAAACACTGGGGACAACTACTTTAATGTAACTTCCTGATTTCACATGTGAGGAAAATGAAACCCAGACAAATATGAGTTGCTGGGTATAACTGCTTATAAGATAAGAAAGTGTGATAAAATGAACAGTGGTTCCCAAATGATATCCACATCCCAATCTCTGACACCTGTGAACATTAACTATTATAAAAGAAGGGACTTGTGGATATGGTTAAGGATCTTCCAAAAGGGAGATTATTCGAGATTATCCATGTCAGCCTTGAATGTAAATCACCAGGATTTTTATATGCGGGAGCAAGATCAAAGGAAAAAGTTCAAGTTGTGTCCGTGGGAGCAAAAAGGGGGATGGTTGAATAAAAGAACACAGGCAGCCTCCAGAAGCTAAAATCAAGGCCAGCAAACAGATTGTTCTCAGGGTCTATATAAGAAACTGGCTCTGACTTCACCAGTGAAATTGATTTCAGAGTTCTGACCTCCAGAACTGTAAAAGAATAAATCAGTGTTGTTTTAAGATACTAGGTTTGTAGTAATTTGTGTACAGCCACCACAGAAAATTTGATAATGGAGATCTTTTGCTATGGTCTATTGGTTAAACACTTAGCTTCAGGACTGCTATTATACCACAGACTATTCTGTATTACATTAATTTGAGAAGAATGAAAATTTGTTTTTTTTCATTTTTCCCCCAGTTTATTGGGGTATAGTTGAGAAAAATTAGAATATATTTGAGTTGTACAATGTTCTACTGTACACAGTAGTATATATTATTCATTAGTATATATTAAAGTTTGTGTCTTAAGTATATATTTATTTACTTATAAATATATAGTTATGTATTTAAGTATGTAAATTCAGATTTTGTACATGTATATTTGAAATTTATGATGTTTATTTATCGAGTTCATTAACACATCCATTGCTTCATATATTTAAGTTTTGTGTGTATTAGTGAGAACACGTATGATCTACTGCATTAGCAAATTATCCAGGCATAGTGGTGCACACCTGAAATCCCAGCATTTGGGAGGCTGAGGCAGGAGGATTGCCAAAAGTTCAAGGTTAGCCTGGGCTATGGTAGTGAATTCAAGACTGTCCTGAATTACATAATGAGACCTCGCCTCAAAAAACAGAGTTATTATTAATGTAATCATGTTGTACATGAAATCCCCAGAACTAATTCATCAAAAACTTCGTACCATTTGACCAACATCTCAGAATATTTCTCACTCCTTAGCCCCTGACAACCATAATTTAACACCTTGCTTATATGAGTTCAACTTGTTTAGAGTCCACATATAAGGGAGATCACATACTATTTTGTCTAACTGTCCTGGCTTATTTTACTTAATATTCTCCAAATTTGTCCATGCTGTCACAAATGAGAGAACTTTTAAAATTTTAAAGGTGAATAATATCCCACTATGTGTATGTGTGTGCATTTGTGTGTGTGCGTGCATGTGTGTGGTGTATCACATTGTCCTTATCCATTCATTCACTGATGGACACTTAGGTTGATTTCACATAATGTTAATTGAATCTACAGATCAGCTTTGGTAGTATGGACACTTGTAACAATCTTGATTCTTCTAGTCCATGACGGAATGAATACCTTTTTATTAAATTCTGTCTTCTTCATGAAAAAGGAACCCTCTTTCATTGTTGGTGGGAATGTAAACTAGTACAACCATTATGGAATTGGTATGGAGATTTCTCAAAGAACTGAAATTAGAAATTCCATATGATCCAGCTATCTCCCTCCTAGGTATCTTCCCCAAAGAGCTTAAGGCATCATGCTACAGCAATACATGTATACCAATGTTTATAGAAGCACAATTTGTAATAACTAAATCCTCGAAGCAGCCTGTATACCCACCAACAGATGATTGGATAAAGAAAATGTAGTATCTATGTATAATGGAATACTACCCAGCAATAAAGAATGACAAATTTGGGACCTTTGTAGGAAAATGGATGCACCTGGAAAATATAATGTTGAATGAAATAAACCAGACACACAAGATTATATCTCTCACTTGAGTGAGGCAAAGTATAAACAAAGAGAATAATATAGGATGGGTAAAAGGGAAAAAGGAGGTAGATCTCTAGCAATAGGTAAGTTGTCCAAGGAAACAAGGGCAAGGGGTGAGGAGGAGGGGAAGAGAAAATAAGTAGAATAAAGATAATCCATGTAAAGGAACTTAATAACCTCAATGGATGTAAACATTATATGAGCTCAGAGTAGTATCAAAAGGAATGAAAATTGAGATTGGGGAATTAGAAGAGGAGAGAGGGTGGAGAGAAGAAAGGGATTTTTAAAAAGAAAACAAACTGAATTATGTACATCTACTCACTCCCCAAGATTATTGTAAATTGCGTGTACTGCATACATGTACTAATAAAAAGTTTAAAAGTTTGTTTAAAAGGGATAAGGGGTAAAACTTAATGTGAAGCCTTTGGGTTCGATCTCCAGTATCACCACCAAAAAAAAAGTAATAATAAATCTGATACTTTAACTTATTTCAGTTAGAAAATACATATTCTACTATTGTCAAGATTGTATTCATTTTATAAATGGGGTTTTGCCTTTCATGCCCTATGAAGTTAATATTCTAAATACAGTAAAGGCCTTACAGTCAGAAAACTAAATTGCATCTTTTTCAATTTCTTTCATAAATTTCATAGCTTTTAATTTGCAGATCTTGCAACTCCTTGCTTGAATTAATTTCTAATAAGTTTTTAAATGCTATTTTAAATGAGGAATTTTTCTTAATTTCCTTTTTAGATCTCTCGTTAGTATATACAAATACAGCTGATATTTGTATGTTAATCTTATTTCCTGCAACTTTGTTGAAATTGCTTATCAGTTCTAGCAATTTAATGGTAGAGTTATTAATGTTTTCTCTGTATAAGATCATCCTATCTGTAAAGACAGTTTAATTTCTTCTTTTCCAATATGGATACCTTTATTTAATTTTCTTACTCAATTGCACTTGCCAAGACTTATGGCTACATTGACTAGAAATGGCTAGAGTAGGCATAATTTTTTTATTACTACATGTTCATAATAATTCCATTTATCATGGGGAGTTGGTATATGAACATAAAACATCTCATTTTTTGTCATTCCTTACCCCTCTTTTCCCTCCCCACTCCTTCCACATCTTGGTCCCCTTTCTATTTGCCAAAGCTCTGTTTCTGTTTTATTTCCTTCCTTTATTTTCCATCCCCTTTCCCTCCCCTCCCTCTATCTCCCATCATCACTTGCTCCCCTTTCCATTTGAAAATCGATCTTATTCACTATTGAGTATGATGTTAGGTGTGATGGGCTTGTCATATATGGTGTTCGTTATATTGAAATACATTCCTTATATACCTATTACATGATTGTATAATATTTTGTCCTTAACTTTTGATGTTGCATATCATATTTACTGATTTGCAAATATTGAAAAATGTTGAACCATCCTTGTATCCCAGGAATAAATCCCCCTTGATCATGGTGAGTGACACCTTTAATGTTCAGCTAGCTAGTATTTTATAGAGCATCATTTTTTGCATTTATTTTTTATTAGTGATATTGGCCTGTAATACACTTTTAATATAATGTCCTTGTCTAGCTTTGGCATCAGGGTAAAGCTGGGCTCATAAAATGACTTTGGAAGTGTTCACTCACTTTTTGAAACAGCTTGAAAAAGATTTGCTTTAATTCTTCAAATTTTTCATGGAAATTACTAGGGAAACTATCAGATTGTGTAGGCTTTCCTTTTTTGGGCATTTTTATACTGATTAAATCTCTTATTATTGGTCTGTTCAGATTTTCTATTTCTTCATCATTCAGTTTTGGTATATAGTATGTTTCTAGGAATTTATCTATGTCTTCTAGGTTATTCAATGTTTGTAGGTAATTCTTCATAGTATTCACTTATGACTCTTTTTATCTCATCATTTCTAATGCTGCCTCTTTTCTTTTTAATTTTATTTATTTGAATCTTCTCTTTTTTTCCAACTTGGTCTAACCAAAGTTTTATCAATTTTATCTTTTCAAAAACACTTCATAGCTTGTTTGGTATTTTTCCCTTTTTCTAATTTCTTTTCATTTATTTCTGTTCTGAATTTCCTTCTGCTAAATTCCAGCTTTGCTAATTATTCTTTTGCCAGTTCCTTGTGGTGTAAAGTTAAGTTGTTTTATGAGATCTTTCTTTTTCTTAATATTTGTGCTTATTGTTATATGCTCCTCTTTTAGAACAGCTTTGGATCCATTCAATAAGTTTGGGTATATGTGTTTCCACTTTTATTTTTTGCAAGATTTCTTTTATTTCACTCTTGATTTCTTCATTTATCCATTAGTTCTTCAAGAACATGTTGTTTCATTCATACATATTTGCAAATTTTTAAATTTTCTTCCTGTTACTGATTTCTAGTTTCACACTATTATGGTGGGAGGTATATTTGATAGTATTTTATTCTTTCTATCTCTGTTAAAGCTTATTTTGTGATCTAATATATTATATATCCTGCAGAATGTTCCAAGTGTGCTTGAAAAAAAATCTATATTCCACTATGTTTTGAGAGAATGTTCTGTACATACCTGCTAGGTTCATTTGGTGTACAGTTATATTCAAATCTGCTGTTTCCTTATTGATTTTCTCACTGGATGATCCATCTTGTTGCAAATGGGTATTGAAGTTATCTATTATTATTGTGTTGCTGTCAATTTCTCTCCAGTTCTTTTGATATTTGATTTATATGTTTAGGTGTTCTTATGTTGGGTGCATATATTTTATAGTTGTTACATTCTTTTGATGAATTAACCCCTTTATCATTAATGATCTTTGTTTCTTGTGACAATTTTTGTCTTAAAATCTATTTTTTATGGTGTAAGCAAAGCCAACCCTGCTTTCCTTTGCTTATTATTTCATAGAAGATCTTTTTTATTCATTCACTTTCAGCCTGTATATGTTCTTAAAGGGAAAAATGAGTCCCTTGTTAAGTAGTGTGCAGTTGGATCACTCTTTAGTCATTAAGCTCCTCCATGGCTTTTAATTGTAAAATTTGATCCACTTAAATTTACAGTAGTTATTAATAGGTAAAAGCTTACCATTCCCATTTGGTTATTTTTATGACTACTTTATTGTTCTTTCTCTTATTTTTCTCTTCTTTTGAGATTTTATATTTTTTGTAGTCATGTCCTTTGATTCTTTTCTCTTTTGCTATAGGTTTACTATAAGTTTTTGTGTGTCTGTGTATATGTATGTGTATGGTTATTATGGGGTTTATTTTAAACTGATAATGGCTTATCTTTGACCACATACAAAAATTCTACACTTTAACTTCTCCTACCCCCAACATTTTATGTAACAATGTCACAGTTTACATATTTTACATCTTTTATGTAACAATGTCACAGTTTACATCTTTTTATATTTATCTTTTTTACATCTTTTTATGTATCAATTAATAAATTATTTTTTGATTTTAAATATTTTTGTCATTTAATTTTTACTAGAGTTAAATGATTTATATATCACCATTAAAATATTACAGTGTTTTGAATTTGAATGTATTTTTACCTTTACTTTATATTTTATACTTTTATGTGCTCCTGTTATTAGTCTTTTTGTTTCAATTTGAAAAATTCACTTCAGGATTTCTTGTAAGGAACCATTAGCGGTGATAAACTCCTCAGCTTTTGTCTTTCTGGGAAAGTCTTTTCCTGTCCTTTATTTGTCAGGTACAGTATTCTTGGTTGAAAGGGTTTTTTTTTCTTAACACTTTGAATACATAATCTTACTCTCCCCTGGCCTGCAAGGTTTCTGCTGAAAAACCTAATGGTTTTTATAGAATTTCTTACAGAATTTCATCTGTATGTGATAAATGTCTTTTATCACTTTGCTTTCAAAATTCTGTCTTTGACTCTTCAGAAATTGTTAATAATGTGTTTTGGTGGAGATCTCTTTAGGCTTAATCTATTTGAGGTTCTTTGAGCTTCTTGGGTCTGGAAATTTATTTCCTATTCTAGATTTGGAAAGTTTTCTGTCATCATTTCTTCGAATGTGCTTTCTTCCCTTTTCTCTTTCTCTGTTCCTTTTAAGAGCTCTGTAATGTATATATTGGTTTAATTGACAGTTTCCCAAAAGTCCCAGAGGCTTTCTCTACACTTTTTTAAAAAAATTTTTGTTCTACTGACTGGATAATTCCAAATGACTTGTCTTAATGACTAAGTCTTTTCCTTGTTTGAGCCTGCTATTTAAGTTTCAAAGTTCTTTATAAAACTTTTTATTTCAGATATTGCATTTTTTAAAATTTGAAAATTTTTTTTGAGTTCTTTTTTTATTATTTCTATTACATTTTTTAAAAGAATAGATCTAGCTATGTTGCCAAGGCTGACCTTGAACTCCCAGCTTGAAACAATCCTCCTGCCTCGGTTTCCCAATTAGCTGGGTCTACAGGCACGCCATCAGCTTAAGGTAATGATTATTTTGTTTAATGTAAAATTTTGTTCACATACTGTTTTTCTGATTTTGTTTAGTCATCTATGTATGTTCTATAATAGCTCACTGAGTTTCTTTAAGATGGTTATTTTAATACTTTCTCAGGCGGCTTGGATATGTTTATTTCTCTAGGGTCAGATACTGGCATTTTACTTTGTTCATTTTGTTATGTCATTTACTGTCTTTATATTAGTCATGGTTCTCTGGAGTAACTGAACCAATAAAATGTGTATAATTATAAAAGGGAACCTATTAGATTAACTTACATGATCAGAGGCTAGATAGTCCCTCAGTGACCATCTGTAAGCTGGAGCACTGGGGAAACCAGTAGCTGCTCAATTTAACAAGCCAGAAGCTTCAGAGGAAGAAGGACAAATGATGTAGTCCCAGTCCCAGGCTTAAAGCCTGGAAGCTTCTTGGAGAGTCACTGATGTGAGTCCACATTCAAAAGCTGAAGAATCTGTAATCTGATATCTGCAAGCAGTGGCAGCAGCAAAACACATCCACTTAAGAATTTAGCTTGTGTGGGCCCACCCCCATCTGGACCTTCCAGCCAAGAAAGGACCACTGAGGAGCAGAGCACCGCCCCCCCCCCCGGCCTCCTGGCTGCACTTGTACCTGGATCCACACCACAGAGGCACGGGGGGTCACAAAGGCCATTGTCCTGAGCTCCAGAAGATAGAGGAAAAGTGAACAACAGAAAGAGGGCCTTACTTCTTCCAAGTCCCCATCCCAAAGGATAAAGTTGCTATATTGAACAGTTTATTCACTATAAACATATTTTGGGCTAGTCCTTGACTTTGATTTAATTCACACAGTTAAAGGTGATAGATTAATAACTATCACAAATTGTCATTTTCTAAGCTGTGCTTGATTCTATTGTCATTGCTGATTGTATCACTTGGGCTAGTGTTGTGATTGTTCGAATCAGTTAACCTTCCTGGTATAATGAAATGAGATTGCCCCAGAGTCATTAGAGACTCAAAACCAAAAGACCAGCTATATCTGGAAGACAACTCTGAGAAGCAATCATTCCATAAGGGTTCTAAATACAAGCAACAAAGATACTTACAATAAACAATATCAAAGTATCAACCCAGGAATTAAATCAAGGACTCTACCAACAACAAAAATACAAATGAGAAGACATTTAAGCAAGGCACAGACCCAGTCTTCCAGTTTACAAAAGACAAACTCTGGGGGAAATGAGGTGGAAAAGTCTGATAATCAACCACCTGGACACCCTGAACTGATAGCACAGGAAGTAACAAAACCAATGAATGAGGCTCTAGAAAAATTCAAAACAGAAATAATTTCCCAGATAACTACAGAGACGGTGAGCAGAATAAAAGACATGATTAGAGACTCTAGAACAGAAACAGATAAAAAAAATAGATGAATTCAGGACCATGATGGAAGCCATGAATGCTCACCATAGGAAAGAAATGGAAACGATGAATGCCCAACATAGGAAAGAAATGGAATCCATGAAACAGGTTGAAACAGATACCCAGGAGATTAAAAACTCTATTGAAAGTATACACAGGAGACTGAGCCAATCTGAAGACAGAATATCAGATATAGAAGACAATATGGTTGTCAGTGACCATGAAAAGATAGATCTCTTAAAAATAGTAAGGGACCATGAGAAATCAAACCAACAGCTCCTAGATGATGCAAAGAAGAATAATATAAGACTGATAGGAGTCCACAAAACAGCAGGAGAAAATAAAAATGGCATAAAAAATGTTCACAAAATTAATGATAGAAAACTTCCCAAACAGAGCAAAAGAATTTGATATACAAATAAGTGAGGCATATAGGACTTCAACTAGCCATGATCAAAAAAATTCTACACCTAAACATATTGTAGGGAGCAGGGAAAGGGGACATTACTAGAACTGCTGCAGTAAGTCCTAGTCTCCTGCAAGCCACAGCAGCACAAGGCAAATTAACTTATTATACAGGAAAGGTAGAAAAATGAGACTTTGAGAAGAAGCTGAGCTTTGTGTCTGATCAGTGCTGCTTTCGGCGGCAAAGACAAAAGACCCCAGTTTACCATACCTTTTATTCAATACATCAGGAGAAACAGATGTAACAAATGACTTGCAGAGAGTTCAATACATCCAGATAAACAAAGTGTAACAATTCAAGAACAATGAGGAACTGAGTAGATGAAGATTTTGTTCCTCCCAAGATGTCTTCAGCTGATGTAATCTTGTCCTGGAGAATCACAGCATCACTGGATCATTGAGGTCTCAGTTGTGACTGGGGGCCAAAATGGAATTATGTCTCAAAATGCCATAGCTGGCCTGTGGGCAGAAGAACTAGGCCTAATCAAATGATTTTTTCCCTAAAATTATGCAGCATTGCTACCAACAACGTATAATAGTCAAGATCCCTGAAACCCAACAGAAGAACAAAATACTACAAGCAGGGAAAAGAAACAAATCATATGCAAATAAAGTCCATCAGAATCACAGCAGACTTTTCAACACAAACCCAAGGGGACTCTGGAGTGAGGTATTTTAAGCCCTAAAAGAAAACAACCTCCAATCTAGACTGATGTATCCTGCAAAATTCTTTCAAAATTGATGGAGAAATAAGATAATTCCATGACAACGAACATCTGAGAAACTTCATGAATACCAAACCAGCACTCCAAACAATTTTTTTAAATATCCTAGAAAAAGACAATGAAGATCATAACTTCATGAGGCCCAACAGAGCAAATCCAAAATATTTAATCAGGCAAGACAAGAAATTAAAGGGAGAGGGGGAAAAATAAAAAAGAGTCAACAAGAGGAAAATAACATGACAATGATCAGTCCATACATATCAATTATAACCATCAATGTTAATGGCCTCAATTCACCAATCAAAAGAAACAGACTGGCAAAATGGATTAAGAAGCAAAATCCAGCCATATGCTGTATACAAGAAACATACCTAGTTCAAAAAGAAACTCATAGACTGCAAGTAAAAGGATGGAAAACAGTTCTTTATGAGACAGGAACCCAGAAAAAAGCAGGGGTAGCTATCTTATTTGCAGACAAAGTAAATTTCAAACCAAAATTAATTAAGAGAGACAAATAAGTTCCCTATATCCTTGTAAAGGGAACAATCTCAGAGGAAGAGATGACAATCATAAATATATACATGCACCAAATACTAATGCCCCCAATGATACAAAACAAATATTAAGGGACATGAAAAACCAAATAAGCACTAATACAATTGTAGTAGGGGACCTCAATACCCCCTTGACACAAATAGACAGATCATCTAGACTAAAAATCAACAACAAAATACTAGAACTGAACCAAGCTTTTGAACAAATGGACTTTATAGAATGTTCCACCCAACAAAATCAGAATATACATTCTTTTTGGCTACACACAGGATATTCTCCAAAATAGACCACATGCTAGCTCATAAAACATATTGAAGTAAATGCAAAGGAATTGAAGTAATCCTGTGTATATTATCAGACCGTAGTGCAATTAAACTGGAGATCAACAGCCTAAGAAACCGCAAGAACTTCACAAACACATGGAAATTGAATAACACACTCCTGAACAACCAATGGATCACAGAGGAAATTAAAGAAGAAATTAGACAGTTTTTACAATTTAATGATAATGCCAGTACAACATATAGGAATTTATGGGATAAAATGAAAGCAGTTCTACATGGGAAATTCAGAGCAGTGAATGCGTACACTAAGAAAACAGAGTGAGCTCAAATAACCTAATGGTGAATCTTAAGCTCCTAGAAAAAGAAGAGCAAGAGAAACCCAAAGCTCCTTCAAAGGAGGAAATTATAAAGATCAGAGCAGAAATCAATGCAATGGAGACTAAGAGAACAATACAAAAAAATCAATGAAGCAGAGTTGGTTCTTTGAAAGAATAAACAAAATTGGCAAACCCTTAGCAACCTTATCAAGAAAGGAAAGGCCCAGATCCATGCAATTAGAAATGAAAAAGGTGAAATTACAATGAACCCAGCAGAAATTCAGAGGATCAATACCGAATTTGAGAACCTATATGCCAATAAGATAGAAAACACAGAAGAAATAGACAGATTTCTAGATACATATGAATTACCAAAGTTGAACAAAGAATGTATACAAATTCTAAACACCCTAATTACAATCAGTGTAATTGAAAATGTAATTAAAAATTTACCAACAAAGAAAAGCCCAGCTCCTGATGGCTTCACTACTGAACTCTGTAAGACATTTAGAGAAAAACTATTGCCACTACTCTTTAAAATTTTCAATGAATTTGAAAGGGAAGCAATACTTCCAAATTTATTCCTGGCAGCAAGTATGACTTTGATTCCAAAACCAGGGAAAGACCCAACCAAAAAAGAGAACTATAGTTCAATCTCTCTAATGAACATAGATGTAAAAATCCTCAATAAGATACTGGCAAATATAATACAGAGGGTCATCAAGAAGATCATACACCCTGATCAAGTCAGATTTATACCAGGGATGCAAGGATGGTTCAACATACATAAATCAATAAATATAACAGACTATATTAACAGAGTCAAGGACAAAAACCACATGATCATCCCAATAGATGCAGAAAAAGCATTTGACAAAGTTCAATGCCTGTTTATGATAAAAACTCCATAGAAAATTGGAATAGATGGTCTTTATCTCAACTTGATAAAGGCTGTCTTTGAAAAACCAACAGCCAACATCATACTAAATGGTCAAAAACTGAAAACCCTCACGCTAAAATCAGGAACAAGACAAGGATGTCCACTATCACCACTCCTGTTTAATATGGCTTTGGAAACATTAGCCATAGCAATTAGACAAGAGAAAGAAATAAAAGCAATAAAGATAGGAAAGGAAGAAGTTAAACTGTCATTATTTCCTGACAATATGATACTCTACATAGAAGATCCAAAAAACTGCCAAAAGACTTCTAGACTTAATTGACAGATTCAGTAGTAGCTGGATACAAGGTAAACACCAAAAAGTCAATAGCCTTCTTGTACACAAATAACAGACTCACTGAGAGAGAAATTAGGGAAACAATCCCTTTCACAATACCTTTAAAAAACATGAAATATCTAGGACTCAGTCTAACAAAGGAAGCAAAAGACCTCTACATTGAGAACTACAACACTCTGAAAAAAAGAGATTGAAGAGGATATAAGAAAATGGAAAGACATCCCTTGTTCCTGGGTAGGAAGAACCAATATAGTGAAAATGGCCATTCTTCCAAAACTGCTATATAGATTCAATGCAACCCTGATTGAAATCCCAACAGTATTTTCACAGAACTAGAGAAATCAATCCAAACATTCATTTGGAACCAGAAGAGACTTAGAATAGCAAAAGCAATTTTAGCAACAGAGACATTGCAGGAGGTATCACAATCCCCAACTTGAAACTATACTACAAAGCCACTGTGATAAAAATAGCATGATACTACCAAAGAAACAGACCCAAGGATCAGTGGAATAGATTAGAAGATGCAGGAACAACTCCAGACATACTCAGCTACCTCATCTTTGACAAAGGAGCCAGCCACCATCATTGGAGGAGAGATAGCCTATTTAATACACGGTGTTGGAAAAACTGGATTTCAACCTGTCAGAGATTAAAATGAGACCCCTGTCTTTCACCATGCACTAAACTAAAATAAAAGTGGATTAAAGATCTAAATATTAAAAGAGAAAAACTAGACTTGCAGGAAGATAAGTTAGGTAGAACTCTTGACATTGACATAGGAAAGTTCTACTATATAGAATATATAAAGAACTCAAAAAAATCAGACTCCCCAAATATAAAGACCCAATTCAAAAATGGGCATCTGAAATGAACAGACATTTCCCAGACAAAGAAGTAAAAGCAGCAAATAAACATATGAAATAATGTTCAACATCACTGGTCATTTGAGAGATGCAGATGAAAACAACACTGAGATTCCACCTCACCCCAGAAAGAATGGCTGCTATCAAGAAATCAACCAATAACAAATGTTGGAGGGCATGTGGGGAGAAAGGAACCCTTCTTCATTGTTGCTGTGAGTGCAGATGGGTGCAACCATTGTGGAAATCATTATGGAGATACCTCAAACAACTAGGATTAGAAGTCCCATTTGACCCAGCTATTCCCCTGCTGAGTTAAAAGAATCATACCACAGCAATACATGCGCACCCATGTTTATAGAGGCACAGTTTGTAATACCTAATACTCGGAAACAGCCCAATTGCCCATCAACTGGAGATTGGATAAAGAAGATTTTTTTTTTATAAAATGGAGTATTTCTCAGCCATAAAGAATGACAAACTAGAGACATTTATAGCTAAATGGATGCACATTGAGGCCATACTCTTAAGTGGAATTAATAGGACACACATGTGTAAATACAGAATGACGAATGTAACTGTATTGTATGCCTAAAATGTATCAATAAACTTAATGAAAAAAAAAAGAATTGCGCTTGAATGTACAGGTGAGCATCCCCTTCTCCTTTTGTTCCTTCTGGGATTCCCATCTACTGGACAGTGCCACTCACACTCACAGCAGGTCCTCTCTCATCATTTGGCTGACAACCTGACAATTGTCATTGGAGATATCCTCACAGTCACACCCAAAAGTGTGCTTTCCCAATTTTCTAGGCATCTCTCAATCCAGTCAAGTTGGCAGCTAATGTTAACTGTCTCACTTCTTGATCTTGATTGAGGTTTTGTGTTAATGCCTGAGCTGGTGAAGAAGCTGTCTCCTCTTCCTTCAACTTTATGCTGGTGCCAGATTGTAGTGTGGGCCCTCAGGAGATTGGTGCCTGGAACTACAGGGGTTAGCATGGCACCAGGGCTCCCTAAGGCAAGTCTTCTTGTGGTCTTGGGTATAGTTGCTCCTTACTTCGGTCTTCTTCCCGTTCCTCTGCATACCATACTGTAAGTTTGGAGAAGGGACACAGATAATGTGAAACTATCTTTGCTACTCTCTTCAATTTTTTTTCCTATTTCTTTACTCTACCGATGCTGTAGATTTTTTTCATTATGTTTATTGATATATTTTAGGCATATAATACAGTTACATTCATCATTGGGAACTTGTACCTTTACATAATCTCTCTTGGTTCTTATTTTTTTCCAATTTCCCTGCCCTCCCTTCAACCCCTTCACCCCTCCCTATTTACAGAGACTTTGTTTTCAATTTTTTCTTTTCTCATATTTTTTCCTTTCCCCTACCCCTCTTACTTTCCCTTCCCCTTTAGATCTTTTCTTCCTATTTCACATTATCTATTATACATTTTGATCCTTATTTACACTATCAGTTTCTCACACCAGAGAAACTATTCGGTATTTACACGTGTGTCCTATTTATTTCACATAAGAGTATGGCTTCAATATGCATCCACTTAGCTATAAATGTCTCTGGTTTCTCATTCCTTATGCCTGAGTAGTACTCCATTTTATATATAAAAAAACAAACAGACACATCTTCTTTATCCAGTAATTTCTTACCTGGATTCTTTCACTCTTATAAAAGCATTTCATGTAGGAATGATTTTTCTAACTGATGTTTCTTTGAGAGGATGGTTTCTGGAAACTTCTGTTTTGCCATCTCATTGACATTACTCTCTGAAACTTTACTTCTTTTAAAAGTGCTTTATAGTTCAGTAATTCAAGTTCATCTTCTGCTTAATTTTTCCCAACCAGTGATATTTTAACATTATTTTATGTGACTCTATAGCTTCTTGGTTCAGTGTGATAATAAAATCTATATTTTGTCTGGGTTTTCTCATTGTATATATGATTTCTTTCACTAGTTTAACCAGGCCAAAGGTATATTTAATAGCTTTTTGTGTATAATTTAATAGAACTTAATTAGAAAGCAAAATTTGTTTCTTTATTCATATTCATCATTCATTCATCCATGCATTAATTAAACCAACGTTTCATTAAGCAGACATCAAATCCCATAAAGTCAACAAAAAGATTTAAAGGACCAATATTAAACAAGACTATGCTTGATCCCAGAGGTTTGCAAGCTAAGAGAACAACTTAAGCCTTTTAAATTCTACAGACTGCCAGTATTTTTAATGCAGATATGAAAAACATTTTCTTTTATACATTGTCTTACTTTGAGCTGCTACAATAGAACACTATAGACTGGGAGGCTTAAATAATAAACATTTATTTCTCACCATTGTGAGGACTGGAGGTCTGAAATCAGAGTAGTTCGGTGAGATCCTGGTTAAATCCTTTCCTGTCTCCTTCCCTTGTATAAGGGACTTAATACTATTGTGGGCATGCCACTGTCATGACCTAATTTAACTTTAATTACTTCCCAAAGACCTCACTTCCAAATATCATCACATTAAAGGTTAGAGTTTCAACTTATGAACATAAGGGAGATCACATTCAGTCTGTAGCACATGCTGAATACTGCATTTGACAAATTACTGCCTTTTACACACACAAATCAATGTGATATAATTTTGCTCTCTATGCAATTACAATGGCATTTATAAACTATTGTAACTCATAATGTTCTTCAAAGCAGTATGGCCCAGTAATGGACAAGTTTAAAGTTTATCTCATGAATGCCATCTGGTTCCAATCTTGTCAGCCTATCTCTGACAATTTGTGATCTTTGTTTGGAGACAAGGTCAAATTTCTAAATATGATGGCCTCTGTGAATGTGAAGCTTGGGCCAAATGGCCCGCCCTGACTCTAGTTATTTACTAGGAAATTAGAATAAAGTGCATACACAGACACGAGCCATGTATTTAACTATATACTAATACAACTCAAAATTCTTATTCACATCCAAAACTGATCAATTCAGTTTGGTAACTAGTCAACTGAAATGGCTTTGTCAATTCTGAGGGAAAATGTAAGTATGTTGTTTTTAGTGCTTCCATTTCAAAATATGCCTGGAGGATGCTTGCTGGTGATTTTTCTGCGTTGCCAGAGAATTAAGACTGAGATTATCCTATGAAGGGCTTTTTGCCTCAGGTAGGCCATGACCCTGAATTTCAGTAGGACTGAACTTACTTGATTCTGATGATTTGCTCCTGCTCATATTCCTTCACTAAAAAGAAAGATACAAACACTTTAATAAATGTCTGATTTATGACTTTGGGTATCTATTTGATATTTTGTCCAAATACTGTGACAAGGTGAAGAATACAATTAAAAGACATTTTAGTTCTTAGCTTGTCATAAAATTTAAAAGATACTGAGCTCTTTCTTTCACATTAACTATTTTTAGACATAGTTGGCAGGCCATATGGGTGAATTTCTGGCTCTTTAATTCTTTATTAAAAAAACAGAAAAACACAGACTAACACTAACACTCTCAAATTAGTGCGGATTTCAATGCTAGTCATTTATATGCCCATAGGATGCCTCCAATAGTTTCATTTGCCCACTTGGAAAAAAACCTTTTCTTTCCCAGTAGCACCTTAGACACACACCTGCCTGTTTAAAATCAGGCAGGAAGTGCTGATGAATTTGGTGCTGTCTAGACAAGTATCCAACAGTGAAGTGTTGAGCTGGTGGTTGCCATGGTAATGAACAAATAAGCTCTTACAGCCCTGCTAAATAGTGGGTTGTGGGTGCTTCCTTTACAATAGGCAATTTTCCCTTCCTTGAAATGGAGATTGCCAAAAACAATCTGACTAACCCTAGGACACAGAATCAGGGCATCCAATAATGTTTAAGAGTGTAAGACGAATGCCATACTTTAATGTTTCTTGTCAATCTAACTCATTTTCTGTGCCATTTCTCAGCAGAATAAAAAGTTTCTCATTATGTAGCAGAGGAGTTTGAGCCTCAGAAACAATAGTATATAGGTAGGAAATACAAGTATTTTTACTTGCTTCAATAAATGATAGCTTTTCAGCATGGTACTGGCAAAGAAACAGACCCAAGGATCAGTGGAATAGATTAGAAGATGCAGACACAACTCCAGACATACTCAGCTACCTCATCTTTGACAAAGGAGCCAACCACTCTCACTAGAGGAAAGATAACCTCTTTAATAAATGGTGCTAGAAAAATTGGGCTTCAACCTGCCAAAGAATAAAACTAGACTCATATCTATCACCATGCACTAAACTAAAATAGAAGTGGATTAAAGATCTAAATATTAAAACAGAAACACTAAACTTGATGGAAGGTAAGTTACATAGAACTCTTGAAGACATTGGCATAGGAAAAGACTTTATGAACAAAACCTCAGTAGCATAGGAACTAGCACAAAGAATAAATAACTGGGATCTCATCTTTTTAAAAAGCTTTTGCACTGCAAAAGAAACCAACAAAAGAGCTAAGAGACAACCTACAATGTGGAAAATAATTTTAGCAGCTGTAACTCAGACAAAGGACTACTATCTAGAATATATAAAGAAGTGAAAAAAATCAGACCTCCCAAATTCAAAGACCCAATTCAAAAATGGGCATCTGAATTGAACAGACATTTCTCAGACAAAGAAGTAAAAGCAGCAAATAAACATATGAAAAAATGTTCAACATCACTGGTCATTTGAGAGATGCAGATGAAAACAACACTGAGATTCCACCTCACCCCAGAAAGAATGGCTGCTATCAAGAAATCAACCAATAACAAATGCTGGCGGGGATGTGGGGAGAAAGGAACCCTTCTCCATTGTTGGTGGGAGTGCAGACTGGTGCAACCACTGTGGAAATCAGTATGGAGATACCTCAAAGAACTAGGACTAGAGGTCCCATTTGACCCAGCTATTCCCCTGCTAGGGATCTTCCCCAAATAATTAAAAGAATCATACCACAGCGATATATGTGCACCCATATTCATAGCGGAACAGTTTGTAATAGCTAAAGCTTGGAAGCAGCCCAAGTGCCCATCAACTGGAAACTGAATAAAGAAAATGTGGTTTGTTTAATAAAATGGAGTACTACTCAGCCATAAAAGATGAGAAATTAGAGACATTTATAGTTAAATGGATGCATATTGAGGCCATACTCTTAAGTGAAATAAATAGGACACACATGTGTAAATACCAAATAGTTTCTCTTGAGAGAGAAACTGAAAGGGTAAGTAAGGATTAAAATGATTAAAATGAATAACTGATAATTTGAAATAGGAAAAGGTCCAAAGGGAGTAGGGGGAAGTGAGAGGGGAAGGGGAAAGGGAAGGAGGGAAAGGAAAAATTATGTGAAAAGGAAAAAATGGAAGCAAAGTCTGTGTAAATGGGGAAGGGTGGAGGGGTGAAGGGCGCACAGGTAATGGGGAAAAAATAAGAACCAAGATACATCATGTACAGGTACAAGCACCCAATGATAAATGTAAATGTATTGTATACCTAAAATGTACCGATAAAAGAATTTAAGCAAAAATATTCCCCCAGAAAAACAATGATAGCTTTTGAGTCTTTCATTAGAGTTGGGCCTTTGTTCCATTCAACCAATATTTTGGATCTCCTCCTTTACTCTGGCCCTGGACTAACCTCTGCATGCACAAATTTGGATGGGAGGATATAATTTTCCTCAAGGAAATGATAGTTTTGTGGCTAACACATAGATGCCAAGCACTTAAAGGCAGTGACATGCATGGTGCTTCTGGAATACATAGATGCAGAAAGAACTGAGTCCTGGAAAGTCAATGAGAGCACATGGTTGATATGGTATCTAGGCTGAAAGAAAATGGGAGGAATCGAAGCAAAGTGGGAAAAGGTGGAGAAAAAGGAGGGAACAGGAAATTCAACCCTTTAGAAGCACAAGAAAAAAAAATCACTACATTCCAGACAATTAAAAAACTGGAATGAGGGGCCGGGGATTGAGCTCAGTGGTTATGCCTCCTGCCTTGCAAGCACAAGGACCCAAGTTCGATCCCCGGTACCAAAAAAAACCCCGGAATGATATAGGAAGTTAGGGTACAATAGGCTGTGTGAAGGACCACAGAATAGAGAGGTAGTAGCATTCAGTGTAGACAGTGTTCTAATCATGAAGGCTTGGTTGTCTTTAGAATTTGAAACTTTATCCTAAAAATATTAAGGATTTAAAGAAAGATGTAAGCAGAGAAATGACATTTCAGAAATTAATTTCTAATTACAGTATTGACAATGAATTCAAAGATAGGAAGAAGGGAGGCAAGAGGACTTACACAGACTTTTGTAACACCCAAATTAAAGTATCTTTTCTGAGTTATTATCCTTTACATCTGCAGCAAGGTCTCTTAGTGGTCCCCTGATTACACATTTAGGAGTTGAAATGCAGTTGAGCACACAGCCAGCTGAAATGTACATTTCTCAGATCCCCTTCCAGCTAAAAATGGCCACAGTATCAAACTGAAGTGACTTGAGTGACTTCTGGGGCAGGTCTTCCCATTCATTCCCCTTTTCTTCCTTCCTTTGGGCTTGAATATAAATGTGTTCAGGAAGTAGAAGAACTAACTTAGACCACAAAAAGACTCCCTGTGTTAAAGAGGCAGAGCAATAAAGCTGAAGTAGTCTGGAACTCTGATAATTGTGGAGGCACCATCCTAAGCCTGAACCATTCGACACTGCCATTTTTATTTTCAGTTACAGCAACTGAGCTGGTGTTCTGTCTTTATGCCATGTGACAGTCACCTTTTCCATAAATTGTCTACATTTATATTCTTCATGACAATTTATCTACAGCTTTTTGTATCATCTATGTATCTGTCATCTTTGTTTTTCTCCTAATTATCTATTTAGTAACTTTCTTGATCTGTCTTTGTCTATCACACACTTTGGGAATGATTCAGGTTCTATTCTACATTTCTTTTGTTGATGAACTGACTTTATTCAGTGCAGAAGGCTTCCAATTTTATATTGCAGCCTGATCTTTATCTGGACTCATATTTTCAAATGCTTGCAGCATATTTCCATTTATATCTCTAGCTATCATTTTCAAACCAACGTTGCCAAACTGAACTTGTCAAATAAGCATGTCCCTCACCCACATGATTCCATTTCCCAGGCCTGGCTTTTCTTTCCAGGACAGTATCATTTTTTTCCTACTCTGTCAGCTCCAAATTCTCATGGCTACCCTTAACCTAACGGTGTGACCAACCCCTTTATCTCTTGTGTCTAGCCTTTCTCTAAGTCTTATTGCTTGGGCTTCTTTCAAATAACAGTTACATTTTTCCTTCCCATCACTGTTGCCACTAATCAGTATCTGAGCTCCCTACTTCCATTCTCTTCCTCCATCATTACTTGTCCTGAATATGTAACACTATAAACAACCTCCTCAATTACTACTTTTCTCTTTCCCTTCTTTAAGAACAGACATCAGGTTTATCACAGCAGGCCAAAACCTGTTCTGTAAAAAAAGCCGTAATGCAATAGAAATAACAAGGGTTTTAGAGTTTGACAGAACAGGGTGTGAAATACTCATCTATCATTCAGTAGGTGTGTGACCTTGAGCAGATTTCTTTACCACTTGCAACTTCACTTAGGCACATGTTAAGAAATAGAGATGGTAGGAATACACATATAAAAATTGCGAGACCCAAGTAAAATTATTGATTCTTGTGCAATGCCTGGCAAATAGAAGGTAGGTATAAATATCATTTTTCCTAGAACTCTGAAATCTAATGCTAATCTGTCCATCATAGCTATGTTCTAGTTTATTTTTCTTTAATTAGGCTGACTGCACACAGTTCCACCTCTGCTCTGCCTATACTGTTCCACACATAATGTCATATGCATTTTCTTTCCTTTTTTAATCAACAAGTATCTATTGAAAGGCTCTGAGCAAAACATGCTACTGAGGTTATATTTAAAGTTGTGCATCAAGGGTTCTAGCTCCCAATGAGGTAGGGGCTTTGGGAAAGCCATTCCCATTTTAGGGGGCCATCTGTATTTTACTAGCAAATTTGGAAGTTCTTTCTTATATTCTATTTTCTAGAACTCTATCCACCATTTTTGGAGTGTGAAAACAGGACATTAAGGTATTACAGCCAAACTTGAAGAACATAGGCTTGGGAATCAGGCTACCAAGTTTCAAATCTTGGCTTTACCGCCCTATTTACTGTGTCACTGTGAGCAAATCAGTAAACTTCCCTGCACCCATATTCTTCATTGTAAGGTGGATATAAGAAGAGTACCTTCCTGAAAGACTTACTCTGAGGACTGAAAGTGTGTAATGTATAAAGAATTTAATACAAAGAGCATAAAGTAAGTTCTTTGGCTGATGAAAACATTCTATATCTTTGTTGCATTGATGGTTGTACTGCTGTATAGGCTTTTTTAAAACTGATAGACTAGATACCCAAAAAGAGTTAATTTACCTCAGCAAAGAGGTATTGGCCCACCTGTTCCCAGACCCTGTGCCCTAGGAGAGCATCCCTGCACTGCAAGGGCATCCCATGGATCCAGATCTGTGCAGCAGAGGCATCTGGGGTCAGAGAGCCACTACTATGAGCTCAGGAAGATGCCGCAGTGGTCAACAGCAGAGAGTGGGCCTCTCTGAGGCTTGTTGTTGTTGAAAATTGAAGCCCACTCAGAGAGCAAAGACAGAGCAGACTACAGCAATTGATGAGTTGCTGGGACCAGCACCTCCTACCAAACCTGGACCTGCTATGAGGGAAGGACAGCTCAAACCTGCAGTAGAAATTTGTAGCATTCTAACCTGCAAGAGGTCAGGGAGTTCAATTCAGGCCTTGCAGCCAGAAACCAGTCTCAATTTCACTGGACTATAGCTGGTTCGCCGAGATTAATCGACAGCTCTGCATGCTGCTGCCCACATTGTATACCAGCAATAGCAGAGTCATGCATCAAAGGGGACATTTTTCTTTCTTTCTTTTTTCTTCTTTTTTGTTTTTCTCTTCTCTTTTCTTCTTCATTTCTCTCCTTTTTGGTTCCTGGTTTTTTTATTGTTCTTGTTGTTAAAAGAGTGTAAATATAGTTTCTAGTTTTCTCGTTGACATTAATTTGTTCTATTCTTATTTCTGTTTTGGCCTTCTCTCTTTTCCTCCTATCTTCACCAGTTTCCCAAAATTTGTGTGATCCTCCTGTGTTCTCTAGCCGTACTTCCAACTTCTCCTTCTATCTCTCTATCCCTCCCCAACTCCTTCCAAGTCTTCTTCCTAGAAGGTAAAGCCACTACATTGAAGGGCTTACTAACTGTAAACATATTTCTGGTTGGTCCTTGATTTTGATATACAACCACAAGTCTAATGTATGCAGTTAAAGGTGTCAGAAGAATAGCTATCACAATTTGTCACTTTCTAAGTTGTGTTTGATGCTATTGCTGTTGCTGATTGTATTACTTTGGCAAAGGTGGCTTGATTGTTTGAGTCAGTTGTCTTCACTGGTATACCAAGACTGAGACTGCTTAAAGGCCATTACAGACTCAAAACTCACAGGCCAACTATACCAGGAAGACAATGCCAGAAGAAGCCATTCACTAAGGGCTCTAAATACTGGCAATACAGATACTTGCAATAAGCAATTTACAAACAGCAAATTAAACCAAAAACTTGAACAATAACAAAAAAATAGAAATGAGAAGACACTTAAACAAGATGCAAACCCAGACATTTAGATCACCAAAGGGAAATCCAGGGGGTGAGAGAGAACAATCTGAAACTAAACCACCTGGACTCCCTGAACTGGCAACAAAAGAGAATCTGGAAAAAAATGAAATTAGAAACAATTTTTCAGATAAAAACAAAGATTTTGTACATAGTGAAAGACATAATTAATCTCTAAAGCAGACACATAAAAAAATGGAGGAGATGAGGAACATGATGGAATCGCAGCAGAGGAAACAAACGTAATCCATAAAACAGATTCAAACAGATATTCAGGAGGTTAAAAGCTCCATTGAAAATTTATGCAGCAGAATGAGCAGATGTGAGGACAGAATTTCAGATATAAAAGACAGGACTGTGGTTAGTAACCAGGAAAATAAAGATTCCATAAAAATAGCAAGGGTTCATGAGAAATCAATCCAGCAGCTACTAGATGATGCAAAGAAGAATAACAAGTCTGATCAGAGTTAATGAAGAAACAGGAGATAGTGCAAACAAACAAACCAACAAACAAAAAAACAGTTCACAGAAGTAATGGCAGAAAACTTCTGAAGCAGGGGAAAAGAACTTGACATACAGATAAGTGAGGCATATAGGACTCCAACTAGCCTTGATTAAAAAAAAAAATCTACACCTAGGTATCTAATATTCAAGATTCCAGAAACCCAACAGAAGAACAAAATATTTCAATCAGTTAGAAAAAAGAAATAAGTCACATATAAAGGAAAGCCCATCAGAATCACAGTAGACTTCTCAACACAAACTCTCAAATCAAGAAGAGCCTGGAGTGAAGTATTTCAAGCCCTAAAAGAAAACAATCTCCCACACAGATTGATGTACTCTGCTAAACTATCTTTCAAAATCAATGGAGAAATAAGATACTTTCACAACAAAGAACACTTGAGGAACTTCATGAATACCAAACCAGCACTCCAAAAAATTTTAAACAATATCCAGGAAAAGACAATGATCACAATCCCATGAAGCCCAGCAGAATGAATCCATCAGGTAAGACAAGAAATTAAATGTGTATGGGGCGGTCCAACATCAGGAAAAGATTGTGACAAGGATAAGTCAATACATATCTGTTATGACCATCAATGTTAATAGTCTCAATTCACCAATCAAAAGAAATAGACTGGAAAAATGGATCAAGAAGCAAGATCCAACAATATGCTGCATACAAGAAACACACTTAATTCAAAAAGAAATTCATAGACTGAAATTAAAGGGTGAAAAACAATACTCCATGTGACAGAAACCCAAAAAAAGCAGGAGTAGCTATCCTATTTGCAAATAAAGTGGATTTCAAACCAACACTAATTAAGACAGACAAAGAAGGCCACTACATCCTTGTAAAGGGAACCATCCAAGAGGAAGTGATGACAATCATAAATATATAGGCACCAAATACTAGTGCACCCAACTATAAAAAACAAATATTGACAGACATGAGAAATCAAATAAGCACTAATACAATAGTATTGAGGGACCTCAATAACCCACTGTCACAAATAGAAAGATTAACTAGACAAAAAATCAGTAATGAAATACTAGAACTCAACCAAACTCTTGAAAAAATGAACTTAACAGATGTTTACAGAGTGTTCCACCCCACAAAATCAGAAAACACATTCTTTTCAGCTGCACACGGGTTGTCTCCAAAATAGACCACGTATTTGCTCATAGAACATGGTTAAGTAAATTCAAAGGAAATGAACTTATCCCTTGTATATTGTCAGATCACAGTGCAATGAAATTGGAGATCAATAGCAAAAGAAACCACAAGAACTTCATAGACACATGGAAATTGAACAATATACTCCTGAACAAACAATGAGTCACACAGGAAATTAAAGAAAAAATTAGACAGTTTCTACAATTAAATAACAATGCCAATACAACATATTGGAGTTTACGGGACACAATGAAAGCAGTCTTATGAGGGAAATTCATAGCAGTGAATACTCATATTAGGAAAATGGAGCAAGCTCAAATGAATGACTTAATGCTGAACCTCAAGCTCCTAGAAAAAGAAAAGCAAGACAAACTCAAAGCTCCTACAAAGGAGAAAATTATAAAGATCAGAGCAGAAATCAATGCAATGGAGACTAAGTACAATACAAAAAATCAATGAAGCAGAGTTGGTTCTTCGAAAGAATAAACAAAATTGGCAAACCCTTACCCAACCTTATCAAAAAAGGAAAGGCCCAGATCCATGCAATTAGGAATGAAAAGAGTGAAATTACAATGGACTCAGCAGAAATTTAGAGGATCGTCAATATTGACTTTGAGAACCTATATGCCAATAAGACAGAAAACACAGAAGAAATAGACAGATACATATGAATTAACAAAGTTGAATGAAGAAGGCCTAAAAATTCTAAACAACCCAATATCAATCAATGAAATTGAATACATAATTAAAAACTTACCAATGAAGAAAAGCCTGGGTCCTGATGGCTTCACTGCTGAATTCTACAAGACATTTAGAGAAGAACTATTGCCACTACTGTTTAAACTCTTCAATGAAATTGAAAGAGAAGCCGTACTTCCAAATACATTCCTGGAAGCAAGCATCACCTTGATCCCAAAAGTAGAGAAAGGCCCAACCAAAAAAGAGAACTATGGGCCAATCTCCCTAATGAACATAGATGCAAAAATCCTTAATAAAATACTGGCAAGCAGAATGCAGATGATCAGCAAGAAGATCATATACCCTGACCAAATGTGATTCATCTCAGGGAGGCAGGATTGGTTCAACATATGCAAATTCATAAATGTAATACACTATACTAACAGAGCCAAGGACAAGACCATATGATCATCACGATAGATGCAGAAAAAGCGTTCAACAAAATCCAACACCTATTTATGATAAAAACCCTACAGAAAACTGGAATAGATGGTCTTTTTCACAATTTGATAAAAGCCATCTAGGAAAAACCAACAGCCAACATCATACTAAATGGTCAAAAACTGAAATCCTTCACACTAAAATCAAGAGCAAGACAAGGATGTCCACTATTACCACTCCTGTTCAATATAGTTCTGAAAACATTAGCCACAGCAATTAGATAAGTGAAAGAAATAAAAGGAATACAGATAGGAAATAAAGAAGTTAAATTATCATTATTTGCAGATGACCTGATACTCTATATAAAAGACTCCAAGGACTCCACCAAAATTTTTCTAGACTTAATAACCAAATTCAGTAGAGCAGCTGGATACAAGGTCAACACACAAAAATCAATAACCATCCTGTACATGAACAACAGACTCACTGAGAGAGAAACTGGAGAAATAACTCCTTTCACAATAGCATTTTTAAAAAATGAAATATGTAGGAATCATTCCGATGAAAGAAATCAAATAGCTCTACTCTGAAAACTACAGCACTCCAAAAAAAGAATTCGAAGAGGATATCAGAAAATGGAAAGACATCCCTTGCTCCTAGGTAGGAAGAACAAATATAGTGAAAATAGCCATATTTCCAAAACTGCTATATAGATTCAATGAAATCCCAACTGAAATTCTACAAGCATTTTTTACAGAACTTGTGAAAACAATCCAAAAATTCATTTGGAACAAGACGTGACCTGGAATATCAAAAGCAATTCTAGACAACAAAAACAAGGTAGGGAGTAACACAATCCCCAATTTGAAACTATACTACAAAGCTACTGTGATAAAACAGCATGGTATTGGCAAAGAAACAGACCCAAGGACCAGTGGAATAGATTAGAAGATGCAGAAACACTCCAGACATTCTCAGCCACCTCATCTTTGACAAAGAAGCCAAACACCCTCATTGGAGGAAAGATAGCCTCCTTAATAAATGGTGCTGGAAAAACTGGGTTTCAACTTGCCAAAGATTAAAACTAGACCTACATCTCTCATCATGCCCTACACTAAAATAAGAGTGGATTAAAGATCTAAATATTAAAACAGAAATATTAAACCTGCTGGAAAAGAGGTTAGGTAGCACTCTTGAAGACTCTGGTGTAGGAAAAGACTTCATGAACAAAACCTCCATTGTATGTGAACTAGCACAAAGAATCAACAACTAGGATCTCCTCTTATCAAAGTCTGTGCACACAAGTAGAAACCACCAACACAGTGAAGAGACAACCCACAATATGGGAAAAAATTTTACCAGCTGTTTCTCAGACAAAGGTCTACTATACAGAATATCTAAAGAACTTTAAAAAATCAGACCTCTCAAATTTAAAGACCCAATCCAAAACTGGGCATTTGAAATGAACAGACATTTCTCAGACAAAGAAGTAGAAACAGCAAATAAACATATGAAAAAATGTTCAACATTACTAGTCATCCAAGAGAAGCAATTGAAAACAATGCTGAGATTCCACCTCACTCCAGAAAGAATGGCTGCTACCAAGAAATCAACCAATAACAAATGCTGGTGGGTTGTGGGGGAAAAGGAACTCTCCTCCACTGTTGGTGAGAGTTTAGACTGGTGAAACCACTGTGGAAATCAGCATGGAGGTATCTTAAAAACTAGGATTAGAGGTCCCATTTGACCCAGTATTCCCCTGCTGGGTATCTTCCCAAAAGAATTAAAAGCATCATACCACAGTGATACATGCACACCCATGTTTATAGTTGAACAGTTTGTAATAGCTAAATCTTGGAAACAGCCCAAGTGCCCATCAACTGGAAACTGGATAAAGAAGATGTGTTTTTTTTTTTTTATGTAAAACAGTGTACTACTCAGCCATAAAGAATGATAAATTAGAGACATTTATAGCTCAATGTATGCACATTGAAGCCATTCTCTTGAGTGAAATAAATAGGACACACACATGTAAATGCCAAATAATTTCTCTGTTGTGAGAAACTGAAAGTGTAAATGAGGATGAAAATCTATAATAGATCATGTGAAATAGAAAGAAATGCTCTGAAGGGGAAGGGGAAGTGGGCGGGGGGGGAATGGAAAGAAGGGAAAGGAAAAAACAAAAACAGTCTTTGTAAATAGGGAGGGGTGGAGGGGTTGAATGGAGGGCAGAAGAATAGGTAAAATATAAAAACCAAGTTACGAGAAAAGAAAAAATATGGAAATGAAGTCTGTGTAAATAGGGAAGGGTGGAGCGGGTGAAGGGCTCACAGGTAATGGGGAAAAAATAAGAAACAAGATACATCATGTACAAGTACAAGCACTCAATGATAAATGTAAATGTATTGTATACCTAAAATGTACCAATAAAAGAATTTAAAACAAAACAAAACAAGATATTTCATGTACAGGTACAAATTCCCAATGATGAATGTCATCATATTGTATACCTAAAATGTACCAATAAACTTAATGAATAATACAAAAAAGAGATACTGCGTTATTCCATCCTGATGATATTCTGAGCATGTCAAAAGTATAAAGATCAGTGTTTGCCAAGGGCTAGGGGCTAGAGAGGCAAAAATGAATATGTGGAGCACAGGGAAGTGAACAGTGAAACTGTTCTTCATGATACTGTGATAGTGGATGCATATCCTCCTTATACATTTGAGAAAACCCATAGGATAGGATATGTAACATAAAGAATGAGATTTAATGTAGACTATGGACTTTAGTTAGAAATAAGGTATCAATACTGGCTCATCAATTGTAATAAATGTATCACACTCATGCAAAATGTTAATAGGTTAATTTTCAGAGGGAGGAGGGTTGTCTATGGGGACTCTCTATGGTTTCCATTCAATTTTTCTGTAAACCTAAAACTGCTTTAAAAATAGTCAATTTCAAAATGAAAAATTTAATTACAAAAATTTAAATAGAAACAAGCAGTCAGTAAGTTAGTTACTATTACATACTACTATAACTTCCTATCAAAATAAGAACTAAAATTATTTTCTTAATAACAATGCAATGTAGCTGACCTTGGACCAGATTGCAAGGGAAAAGAAAATGAGAAAAGGCAATAAAAGGTGACTCCTCCCAATACAGATTTTTCCCCTATGGATGTTTTAAGGTTAATGGGAGCTTGCAAGTGCCCTCCCTTCTGAGATTCCCTGAGTTCAGAACTGCATGTGAAGCTGCTCTTTTCTCCTGAGCTGCTCTTGTTCCCCATGATTCAGCCACAGATGCTCTTTCTCATTTCATGACTGTGTCTGCTGCTTTCCCAAGAACTGAAGACATGGAACAGCCAATTAAATATCACATTTTCAGTGCCCTTGGGAAAGACATACAGGAAACAGACTGTGTTTATATCTCACACCTCTGGGGAGACTGTATAAGCTGAAAGCAATCAGGATTTTTCCTTCTCTTTATTCTCAAAGAAGAATTAAAAACAAAAATTCAAACCATGTAGCTACCCAAAACAAACAAAAAATGGAGTTTCAAATATAGAAACACGCTCTTCATGATGAATATGCATGTGGGAGACTTGTCATAAAGTCTATGAAAAATCTGGCCAAAGGCTGTTTAATTTGGGGGCTCAGCAGCTCTTTGAGCTGAGGGCTATTAAGCCCATGCACCAAACAAACCCAGCACGAGACGGAACTTTCCTCAGCTCTGCCTGGCAGCACCTTGCAGGAGTTCACTTGCTGATAGGGCTCGAGTTGACAAGTGTGTGGTGAGGATTGTTGTGGCCAGGGAGTCTGAAGCTCTGAGCCCAGCTTCACTGCAGGAAATACTCTTTTCATCAATTAATTTATGTCAGGACATCTCTCAATTTCTATTTTCATTTCCATAATTAAATATGAACATGAATAAAAAAACAAAAAAATGAATACAGATAATGCCAGAGCTCCTCTGATTACCATCTCCATTATCTTCTCTTCTCCCAGAAATTACTACCATTTTTCTTCACACATTCTTTCACTTTTTCTCATACCCATATTTATACAGAGAATATAAGCAGGGTTTTTTTTGCTTTTTACATATATGGTGTCATACCATTTGTGTCATTCTTTTTAATAACTATATGTTATCCCACAATATACATAAACTTTGCTTTACTTATCCATATCTTTATGTGTGGCTATTTAGGTTGCTGTATTTTTCTATTAATATAAACAATGGTAGAAGCAATTCTTTATGATTAAATGGGTGCATTTTCTGAGGTTAAAAACTAAAAGTGGAATTATTGAATTAATTAATGTTTGTTTTAATGGATGTTATTAAATTGTTTTAGAAACTGTATATGCCAAATTATACAACTATAGAGAGTACATTTTTACAGGGTCATGTGAAAATGGATAGAAAGTAAAGGATCTGAAGACAAACCATATGCTAACACTTATTAAATATTTTTTCTATACCTCAGTTTCCACAAATGTAAAACAGGAATAAAATGTCTCCATATGATAAGTTGTTTCAGGGATTCTAGCACAGTTGCTGGTACTGAGTAACTAATCAATGTTTGCTCTAATTGGTTACTCTTACTGCCTTTGGTTTGGGGAGCTTCAAGCTTTTTAACCAAATGGTTCTGCTGTCCCACCTTCCAAATCACTTTGAGAGTCGGAATTTTTCCAGTCCCAGAGATTAAATGCCTGCTGGGCTCATTTAACTCACACTTCTGAGTCTCTCTGTGATGTGAAGCCAGCAGGGCCCTGACTGACAGGCCAACAGCGCCTGTTTGTACAACAGTCTTTGCTAATGTAAATAGCTAAATGCAAACTGCAACATCTAAGAACCTTCAGGGGATTTGAAAACATTCTTGGAAGAGGCTACTTTCATTAATATTTAAGAAGCTTAATACCTCTGCCCTGATCCCACATGCAAGACCATCCCTAGGGGCTACAGCACTAGCACAAATAGCACACAAGGCCAACCTCCCCCAATATGCTTTTATGCAGGTGAAACTGGGTTAAAGAGAACACCAAAGGAAACTTGGAAGATGAAAGAAAAACTGCAGCTATAAGGATATTTGTAAAAAGACAAAAAGTCCTGTTTTGTCCTCTCTGTCTTGTCCCTCCTTCCCTTGTTGGTTGTATACCAGCACTTTTGCCACCAAAGGAGGAGGTAACAGTGGGGAGGACCTGAGATGCTTCCTCTTCAGGCATTGTCTGCCCAAATGAACAAACCAGTTCAAAAGGCTACCGAAGCTAGCTGTTTCCAAGGGCATCATAAAAATTTTGAACAGATTTTTTAAAGCAATTCTGTACAGAAAAGGACACCAATGCCCAGTGAGATTAATGAATTAGCTTAAGGTCATACAGATAGTGTCATAGTCACAAAAGGAGCCAAGTATCTTGTTTCACAGCCCAATGCCCTTTTTACATATAACTCTCATTCCTTAACATACACATTAAGCTAACTAAATGAAACAACTCACACCCTTAGATTAAAGCTCTTAAACATGAATTTATTTCTAGCCCTGGAATTCAGTCTTCTGTATAAAGGGCTGTATTTGAAGTAGTAAGGTAGATGATTAAAAATCTAAGTTGAGAGTGAAAAAGTTGAAAGTTTCATCTGAATTGAGAGTTTCATCTGAATTCCAGATTCTGCTTTCTTCACTTCCCTTCACACTCCCTTCATTAGAAAGAATCTTTCAAATATTTGGACACCCAACAGGTGCTTATGGGTACCCCAAATAATCACCATGTTGATTGCATCAGTGCATTGAAATTTACCTATTGTATAACATCAAAGCTTGACAAAACTTGAGTGGGTTCGATGATTTGTTCAGAGTCACTGAAAGACCATTTAAACTTAAATCTCTCCTCTTTTCAGCTTCCCTTTGATAAAGAAGATAAAATGTACTGTACTGATTCACTGATCAATTCATAACTCATACTTGCAATATGTAGTTGTTAGCTACTCTGTGCTGAATTGTTTTTATATGTTTGTGAAATCAGTTTCAGTATTTCTTGATTTGTTTGTGTTTATGTATGTTTCAATTTAATCTCTTTGCAGTTTTTACTTCTGATTTTTGTTTATAAAAAGACACTATTTAAATATTGCTGCACAACGACAAAACACAACTGTAATAAGGAAATTTCTGCAGAATCCGTGTGTTCGATTTACAAGTGGAAGCTGGCCTGCACATTTTCTTGGAAAGTCCAGTCGTGAGAGCTGAAAGTGTGGGTGTTTTGGCCTAGTGTTTTCACCCTCATGTTGTTGGCTGCAGAGGTCACCACATCCAGAAGTTTATCTGAGCAGAAAGTAGGACGGGCACTGGCCCCAGGCAGTGCTGTGTAATACTGGCTTTACTGTAAGCACAAGTGGTGTGCATTACAGATAAGAGAGCAGAATCCCAGAGCCAAATTGGTAGTTCTCCAGCCCACGTGATGGTTCTCCTGCTTCTGAACTACTGACCCTAAAATTGGTAACATAACTTAGCACTTAGTGAAAATGGAGCATTCTCAGTGAACATTCATTGAATCAAACTCTAGCAGCCTTAAACCTACTGAGTACATGGACTATATTGTATTCCTACTCTAGCCTTAGCTGTGTATGAAGGTGCTAGGGGTAGAGCGAGTAATCAATAAAAACATCTGTCTTCCTTGGGACAGAGAAATTCCTTCGACTGAGTAATTTTTACCTAACTCTAAAATGGAAGCTCCTTGAGTAGACAGAATTTTAGTGGTCTCATTCACCATTAGATACTCACCTTCTAGAAAAGTGAGTGGAACATTGGAAGAAAATATTTATTAAATGAAAAAATAAATGGGTGCATACTACTGTTTTTTGTTGTCTTCTGGATGGCAACATAAAGGAAATGAGCAGCTGTCTACCTTCCTGCAGCACATAAAATCAGCAGAAAGTGACAGTCATCCCAAGTGGCAATCATCCCAAGTGTCAATCCCTTCCAACACTAAACTAAGAATCACTCTAAAGGACGTTAAAAAGAATCCATTCAATCCTCTACTATTTGAGTCTACAGCATCTAAAAATGAGAAAATCACCTGGAGCAACGGATCTCTTTCCAGGCAAAGTCCCTGGAACCAGAAGCATCAACATCACTTGGTTAGAAATGAAATTTTTATGCATTACACCAGACCTACTGAATCTGAAACTCTGGAGGTAGGGCCAACAGTCGGGTTAAGAAGCCCTTCAGGCAATTCAAGTGAACACTCACTTCTGAGAATCCCTGACCTAGAGGTCCATGGCTCTTGTTTCCCTTGTTTCTGCTTTCCTCTCTTTTCCTGTAGTAAGATTCTTTTTTAAAGCCTTTCTCTACCCCTAAATGGTTTAATTTATTTCATAACTCATTTCTCTCCCACAAATTTTAGAGCATCTGTATCACGTCATCTACTTTTATCCTCTGTGTCTTAGGAATATCCGTGTCTAACTTTTGCATGGGAAGAGTAGGAACTCTAAACAAAAAGCTTTAGAAAATATTCATAACAATTTGGGACTTTGAAGGGGCTATGGCAATCTGAGGTCTGACTCATTCATTTTATATGGGAAGAAAATAGTTCTAAACAGGCAACATATTTTACCCCAAATCAAAGATAACTAAAAAATTAAAACACAATCTGATCTCTCCTAGGTAAGCTACCCCCACCATAATTGAAAAATGCCCTAGGTAGCCTTACATTTATACTAAAGATGTGTCTTTGTAGAGCATAAACCATACACAGGGGTGCATGGGACATTTCTATGTCAGAGGTGACTCTTACAAAAGTCACCATATTCATTTCTATTTCCCATCAAAAAGGCTGAAACAAAGCGAGAAATTACATGTGACACCAAAAGAAGCGCCCATGAAAAATGAACAGATGAATCAAGAAAGACTAATTTCTTTTGCTTTCTGCTCTACAGCAGGGTAGATCCTGCTGCCTATGTATGTGAGTTGGCTTATATAATATGAATTGTTTGAAATGAAAAAGAGGTCCTTTCCAATACATCAAGTTATAGGTTAGACAGTACATTCCTTTCCTCTTACTCATTGAAAAGGTTTTACCCAAGAAGAAGTCATTCTGGACAAAAAATTTTGTCTTTGGCTGCTGGGCACTCAGAAAGAGTCTTCCCAGTACTAGAGAGACACTACTTCTAGCTGCCCAAAGAAAATCCCAGGCACAGTTTAAATGTTGCAGCAAAATATACCTCCATGGAAAGAGAAATGAAAGTTTTCAAAAGGAGAAATTACTTTCAGAAGAAAACTTTTGCCAAGGTAAAAGAGCAATATTTGAATCAGAGGAGTATGCCGGAGAAGCTGTGTTTCACAGCATCTCCTCTTGCTGTTTAGTATAAATTAGGAAATCAAAGCTGGAAATTTGTTAGAGGACATGGGGAATGGAGGTGCAGGACAGGTTTTTGAAAGGAAAGGCTAACAGCTCACAGATCTCCAGAAGATCTGGAGCCAGACACAGCCTTGCACCCTGCTGGCTCACCTCTTTCTTCTAGTTCCATACCTGCAGATATTTATTTTTCCAATGTCTGAAAGAGGAGGTCAAGCCCAGCCATGCTGAAAACAGAATGGTTCCAGGAATCTTACTAAGAAGTCCAAAAATATCTACCATCCCACAGGCAACATTATCTGCCGTGTGTGTGTGTGTGTGTGTGTGTGTGTGTGTGTGTGTGTGTGTGTGTGTGTGTGTTTAACCAGGTCATTCTACTACTAACAGTACCATGGTAATATCATTTTTTGAGGCAGTGAACATGATCCTAAACCAAGTCAGAATCAATGCACAGGTCATGTTGTACATTTTGGGGGGCATTCTTTCATCTGATCAATTTGGCTTTATAGGTTATTTCACACTTCTTTCACCTTTCAGGTCTTTGGACTAAATTTTCAGAGCAGGCAAATACTCTGGAGCCTTACTTGTGATTATCTTATTACATGCAAGTTGCACAATCATGTTGTAAGTAAAAACTTATGTTGTAATTAAATCCTTCTAAGACTTCCAGGAATAAACTATCTTGGATGGGATCTAAGATGAAATCACCTTATATTGAACTCAGGGCTTACAGCAACAGTTTAAGGGCACTTGGAGGGAGAAGACACTTCCTTTGAGTTCTTTGTCTCCCTACACATCACCTTTCTCTCCTTCAGACCGCACTAAATACCTTCAAGCCCCTTTGACTGTCTTCCTATCATTCACAGCCAAGGTGACACCAAGATCTACCATTGGTTTCTTTGAAATATTTCTTTCCTTTATGCTCTGTCCATTCTAACTATTCACACTTCAATCCTCATCAAGTACTTCTTAGATTGTCACAGGAATGGCCCAAGGTACTTTCTCAGAATCCAGGTTCTTAAATCCCTTGTTCATTTTGTCTTAAATTCAGCTTCCAATTGATATCCAAAGGAAAAGTCTCTTGGCCTATTTTATCAGGGCAACCACTAGCAAGATATCTACTCCAAATGTTGAGTTTAATTTCATATACACAGCCCCACATTCAATAGACACCATTTTCAAAGAACAAGTGAAAACTAGTTATGTTCAAAAATAATGGGTAATCATATGAAAATGCTGTATATATTTAGAAGTATTATACCAATGCACAGAATTAAAGAAAAAGTCTTTCAGAAACACTTGTTAACATGTCTTATACATAATTTTATCGTTCATTGATCATAAAACATTTTAACAATGAATGTTCTGGAGATTAGATCAAAATGTTGCTCTGAGAATAGAAGACTTTACTTCTGCCCTAAATTCTGAGAAATAACAGGAAAAACTTAAAATCTTAAAAAACAAACAAAAAATGATGGAGAATTCCTAAAAGAAAATAGCTGGGAAAGAAATAATGAAGAAGTCCATAGCCTAGAATGCATTGAGAGGTAAACTGTGTGGAGAGTGGAAAACACGGAAAGCACCTGAGCTTGGAATTATCAGCTACAAAGATAGGGAAGTGCTTTCTGGCCCCATGCCCTGATGGTGGCTTTGGGCTCTACTTTTGGAACAGACAGGTGTGTGATGTCCTTCCAGATTTTCTTGGTCTAAGTAGTGGCTGCACAGGTCTTTACTTACATATTACCGAATGGGATGTTTGGGTCAGAAAAGCATGGTAGTGACTAATGGCTACTGATACATAATAGTAGGAGCTGCTGATACAAAGAGAAACTGATGATCCCCACCTACAAGACTGGGTGCAAGCATCCTCTTCTCAATGACTGCATCCTTGGTTTCCTCAGAGCTAGTTAGGTTTCATTCTTTCTTGGGCTTATTGTATCTTCTATATATTTCTCTTGTATCAGTTATCATATTGCATTATTTTTTTGATAGCAGAAGCAGCCATAAAACATAACTAATCTAATCATTTTATGATTAGATTTTAAAACTATGAAAACCCAACAGCTGTGAAATTGTCACAGAGAACAACGTGAAATGCTTTTTGTTAGATTACCTTAGACTCTAGTCTGGAAAACATTTTCTTTTTTTTGTTGTTGTTCATTAAGTTTATTGATACATTTTAGATATAAAATACAGTTACATTTATCATTGGGATCTTGTACCTTTACATGATGTATCTTGGTTATTTTTTTCCCCTTCCCCTGACCTCCCTTCACCCCCTCCACCCTTCTCTAATTGCAAAGACCTTGTTTCCATTTTTTTCCGTTTCTCATATTTTTTCTTTTCCCTTCTTTCCTTTCCCCTACCCCTCCCACTTCCCCTACTCCTTTAGACC
>NW_004624743.1:29686236-29715481 GCF_000247695.1 Heterocephalus glaber
GATTGTTCCCTCTTGTTTCTCTTTGGGGTTTCTGTAGGTGATCTGGAAGTCTGGTTTTGAGGCTTGATTGTCTTCTCATTTTCCCCCGGGGGTGGGGGCCATGGAGTTGCTGCTGGGACCCACACAGCTCACCTCCTCTGTGCTGGGACAGATGCTGTGGTGCCCCAGGAGCCTCCTCCAGCCTCCTCCTAGGCACTGGGATTGGCTTATCTCCTCTGCACTGGGAGCCCGGCTATGGTGGGCTGGGAGCCTCCTCCTGGGTGCTAGGATTGGCTTACCTCCTCTGTGCTGGGAGTGGTGCTATGGTGGCCCAGGAGCCTCCTCTTGGGTGCCTGGAAAGCATTTTCTTTAGATGGAGGGACATGGCCAATAAGAGTAGCTTATATATAGTTGGTATGAAAACAACTGATTGAAGATAATCCTAATCATGTTACCCAGTAAAATTCTCAATGTCTTATAAAAAGCTTCTCACAAAAGAGAGCCCAGAAATTTTCTATAGTTTTTACAGTTCTAATATATGTAGTACATAATATACAAGTCATTGTGTCAGTCAAATATCATGTAAAAATTGAAATAAATGATATGGTACATCTATACATGATAATTTTCTTATTTGCCTTTTTAGCGTTCTTATTATATTTTTATATTTTTCTAAGGAGTTAATTTATTTTTTATATCTAAGAAAAAAACTACCTATTTTCAAGAAATTCTGAGTATATTTTTGGAATATACTTATTTTTGTCAGTAGAAAATGAATTAAGTCACATACAAGCAAATAACTAAGTGCAATATTTTGTATAAAAGGATCATTAGGAATGGATTTGCTTAGAAATTATATTTGGTGACATGTCTGTATTTTGGATAAGGGTTAAACCCCCTGAGCATAGTCACAATGACATTTGATTCCAGGAATTGTCTGTGTGATTATCCATATAAAAAGTGTGCAGATCTGTGAAACAGTAGGTAGATTAACAGGTGACAGTGTGTACTGGTGCAGAAAACAGCATGTCACTGAAATATTTCCAAGGATATAAGTTTGATATCAGGGAAGTCAGCTAAGTGTGAGCACCTACTTCAATGTTCAAGAAAAGGAAGTCACGGGCCTCTCTGATGTATGACAGAGGGTACAGGAAGACCAGCTGTGCAACTCCACCCCACCAAAGCAAAATTCCAGAGTGGTGTTCTCTTCACTTAGGGCAACAATTTCGAGATGATGGGAGATGAAGGACTGTAGGGAAATAATTGGCAGAAAAACTACAAAAATATAATGCCACTGAATCAAGAGAAAGTGTGTATTTCAAGAGTCAGTCATAATAATATCAAATAGAGAAGAGCAGTTGTATAACATAAGACTTAATTCCCGTTATCCTTTCCAAGATGGCTCATATACATAACCAGTAAGCTAGTGCTCACTCTTGGCTAGAATTTCTTTTGGGGCTGCCATCTGGGATTCTATTCTTCATCAGGACTCTTTGGCCATCCTCATACCTTGACATCTAGCAAGCTATCAATAGTGAGTGTTTCAAAATATAGGAAGTCTCAAGGTCTGGGCCCAGAAACTAGTACAATATTATTTCTACTGTATTCTATTGTTCAAACAGTCATAGAGTTCACAAAAATTCAAGGAAAGGGGCATTAGACTATACTTCTTGAAGGAGAACTGTGAAAGAAATCACAGCATTTTGATTTACCACAGACCTCAGTATTTGACATGTACAATTCTATTCACTGCAACATGTTATATACACAAAAAAAGGATTAAATGTAATTATTGTGATACTGGATAAGTTAATTAACTTAAATTTGTAACCCAGAAGTCTGTGTATACATGAAAATAGATGGGGATATTTTTAATGTAAAGTTACAGAAATATTACTCAAAAATTATTATTTAAAAAGCACCCTGTGCTCTGTGCTTTTCTTTTTTTTAACTGAATGATATTGCATGAATATAAATGCATATGCAAAGATGTACCTGAAACACACATGCTCTGTGAGGTGACCCAACCTTTAAGGTTGTAAAAATCTGCTCTTTGGTAGGGGGTCCTCTCATCTGTTTTGTCCATAAAGCACAGAATACCTAGAGTGCAAAGCAGATGTCTATCTGTGCATTAACATGAAGAGAGTGGAAATAATAAGGAAAATATATTTTCAAAGACTCAAAGGAAATATTAATGAAAAAAAGGCTGAGAAACACTGCTCTGGAAAGATACAAAGAAATGACTCCAAATGATTATCTGAAAGAACAGAAATGTGTTCCCAAGAGGAGAGAATGTTGAAAATGAGAATATTCAATGTGTATTCTTCATATTTTTGATATTAGGTCCATGGGAATATAGTATCTATCAAAATTTAAATTAAAAAATAAAATTTAAAAAGACTTTCCATTTAAATTTTAAAAGACTGTTTCCATTTTACTTAATGAATTACTGAATAGGAACTGTTTCAGCTTATATTACAGTATATAAATACAGTGTATAAATCTTATCTTTTTAAAAGCTTAGTCTAGGCAAGGAACTCATAATTTTACTCAGCTTGATGATTCAACAGGGAAACTGGTAAAGTGACATTTTACATGAAATTGTATAAGTCAGTTATTATTATGTATTCAAGGGAAGTAGTTTTAAGAGACAAATTAATGTGTGTACCTGCTTCATTGTAAAGGAATAGAGAATATGTCCTCCCAGTTACACGAAGGCCCACTGAAGTTCTCTGCATGGTACAGTGTTCCCTTCCTCACACCCCAGGACAGGAATGAGTTCTAGAGACCAGAGTACAAGGAGAACAACAAAAGTGCTTAGCAACATGTAGACTTACAAAAAAATTTTCTTGCATGTACCAATGGCACAACTTATACTACAGAAGAATGCAGCACATAGCTACTCCCTGCAAAATTTGGATATACTACATTGCCTTGAAATATGAAGCTCTTTTGTATGTTTCTTTATGGACACTTAGGTAGGAGTTTTTAGAAAGAGAATAATGGTTAATTCTCAACTAACTTTTCAGTTTAGCTTGGGCTTCTATAAAAAAATACTACATTCCATTCCTTTTTGCCCCTTTTCTTCCTATTTCACATTATCTATTATGCCTTTTAGTCCTTATTTACACTTTCAGTTTCTCACACTAGAGAAACTATTCAGTATTTACACATGTGTGTCCCATTTATTTCACTTAAGAGTATCATCTCAATGTGAGTCCATTTAGCTATAGATGTCTCTAATTTCTCATTCTTTATGGCTGAGTAGTACTCCATTTTATTAAAAAAACACATTTTCTTTATCTAGTCTCCAGTTGATGGGCAATTGGGCTGTTCCCAAACTGTGCCATGAGAAGGGAATGGAATTAATACAAGACAATGTCTTTGGAAACAAAGTCTTTGTAAATAGGGAGGGGTGGAGGGTTTGAAGGGAGGGCAGGGGAATGGGGAAAAAATAAGAACCAAGAGAGATTATGTAAAGGTACAAATTTCCAATGATGAGTGTCATTATATCATATACTTAAAATGTACAAACAAAATTAATTTTAAAAATACTACAAACTGATGGTTTAACCAACAGAGTTATTTTCTTAGAGTTATGGAGGCTGAAAGTCTGAGATCAGGGTCTTTACACAGCAGAGTTGTGGTAAGGGCTTTAGAGACATAACCTCACTATTTGTTCACATAGCCTTTCCTGGGTGCATGTCTATATATATCCTCTCTCTCTCTCTCTCTCTCTCTCTCTCTCTCTCTCTCTCTCTCTCTCTCTCTCAAAATGAAGCTTCTAAAATATGAATCTTGAGAGACACAATCAAATTACCTGTACAAGTGACACCACTCCTAAAAGTCCTATCTCCAAATTTTGTGGCACATTAGTGGTTAGGGTTTCCATATATGAATGGTGAGGGTGCATCAATCGACAGCACAAAGAAATGTTTAAATAAACACTTTAAAATATCAGTAAAGAAATTTTAGGTTGAATACTAGAGAAATTAGGAATTATATGAGCTTGAGAAATAGTCATCTTTTTAGAAAACAGAACAAAATGTGGCACCCTCATATGATACCACATGTCCCCTCTAACAATAAACATGATTTTGGCCTTATAGAGAGCATCTTTTTTGTTGTTGTTTAAATGAGGTTAAAGTTCATATAACATAAAATTCACCATTTTAACTATTTCAAAGTATATAATTCAGTGAGTTCCAGGGCATTCAAAAAGATATACAATCACCATCACTATCAAATTCTAGAACATTTGTATCATGCCAAAAAGGAAACCCTAAATCTATGAAGTCGTCACTTGTTCCCTTACCCCTGTCCATGAAAGTGATCTTTTAACGTTCAAGAAACAAAATTATAAATGTGTTCTCATTCTTCTTTCCACGGAGGCAAAAAAAAAGTAGTGTTTTTAAAGGAAACACTAACTCAAAGAGAATCTAACATTGTGTCTTCCTCTCATTTCATCATGGTAAAGACAATTTCATGGAAACATGAATTCAGATCATTCACAGGCTCTTGGTTTTCAGTGTACCTCCAAATGTGTTCTACCACTTAGCTAAAGATGTTATAGCAGCCACATCCTCATACAAAAAAGCAAACAGATTTTATGTTGAAATACAAGTAGGAAGCAGATTTTTCTGAACAAAGAGAATGAGCACAGCACCAGCAGGGAGGTGTTTGTTTCTCATTTTAGTTATCACTGTAGAATACCAGTTGCAACCTGGCAGTTTTTCACAACAAATGGACCAAAAGCACAGATGGATTTTATTTTTCAAAGAAAGGTGAGCCATTTCCCACAAAATGTATAGATTCTAGCTTTGCTTAAAAATACTGGGTTAAGTGGCAACCTAAATCATTGGCAACAGTTGGGGAGAGAGAAGAGGCCGTTGCTGTTTTAGGAGGGTCACGCATAGCTGAGTTTACTACAGAACTTAGCTGGTTCACTTCCCTCATGTGTTAGCTGCCTGCCCCTCAGTGCCCCTGGAATTCATTTTTCCCATTGGAGACCATTCAATGAGGAGACTGCAGAGACACTTCCTTTTAATTGCAATCACAAGATCTTCTGAATGGCAAACAAATTTGCAGCATCTAGTTTTTTTTGTTTGTTTCTTTTTTACTACAACTTGAATTTTCTGTATCCAGAAGAAATTTTGGTAGCTATTTCCTATTCCTAAGGTTTCCAACAACAGGAGTGGAAGTGACAAGGTTTTTGACTGGTGGACTGATTAAGCTGACTGTTTGAAAGGTACCTAGATATTTCTGCTCAAGTGGCATACTAGGTGTCTCATAGGTACAAATAAGCTAGCCTAAAATCTAATAAGAACTAGGGAGCCATGAGGTGGGAATAATTGAAACAATAGCAAAATAGCTTATAAATAAGAGACTATATACATGTGTGTGTCTCTCTCTCACAGACGTAATTATCGAATCTTCATGACTATAGAATCTTCATACTTGCTAAGGAGGAGACACCATGAACTAACATCAGAGGAAGTAAGTATAGAGGCTTACTCAAAATTACTCATCCCAGCACTCTGGGAGGCTGAGGCAGGAAGATTAAAAGTTTCTAACCCGGCCTGGGTGACTTAGCAGGACTTTGTCTCAAAAAGAGTTAGAGAAGGCCGGGGATTTAGCTCAGTGGTTCCGCCACCTGCCTCTCAAGCGCATGGTTTTGAGTTCGATCCCCAGCACCAAAAAAATAAGATAACAAAAAAGAGTTAGGGATCTAGCTCAGTGCAAAAGCCCTGAGTTCAATACCCAGTACCGGGGTGGGGGGGCAGGGGTGATCATTTATTCAGTGGAAGAACAATAGCCTAGACTTTCTTTAAATTCCATTTATCAATATAATGCTTAAACTATTCTAAGGTTATTTCAAATTCTGTATACATATTTCTAACCAATTCACTTAAATAAATTGCAAAGACTTTCCCAAAATTAGTGTATTTACATTTCATTGGGCTGGGGATTTAGCTCAGTGGTTCCGCCACCTGCCTTGCAAGCACAAGGACCCAAGTTCGATCCCTTGTACCAAAAAAACAAACAAACATCATCACTGGAAAGTGTTGTCAAATGTTTGGCATTACATTTCATCTCTTTTCTAATACCCACTGACTAGTATAGCTGCTCTTGAATTAATAGCTGTTGATCAAGTTTTAACTAAATACCCCTAGTCTTAGCAACAGTTGCACTCTGTACTGTACTTGTTTTTTTTTTTTTTTGGTACCAAGGATCGAACTCCGGCCCTTGTGCTTGCAAGGCAGGCGGCGAAACCACTGAGCTAAATCCCCGGCCCCTGTACTTGTTTTATAGACATACTGTACTTGGTGTGAAATAGTCTACTACAGGTGATACAGTATAATGTCATAACTGAAAGCTCAGGCTCTGAGTTCAGAAAGATCAGGTCTAAAATGTTTCTGTGGAGAGGAACACCAAAACCAATCATAAGATTCATAGGTGGAGCAATGAATATGTTTGGAAGTGATGTACTTTGAGAAATGCTAGGGAGTAAAGCATGAGACCCCAAAAGTATGTTCAAAATACAGCAGGGAACAAGGGGAAGAAAGTCTTTCTTGATAAAAAGAATAGATAAAGAAAGAGGAGGAGGAGGAGGAAAGCAGCCTTAGTGTTGACCAAGTGCAAGAAATGCTTTGTGTCTGTGAATTTCTTGATGGAAAAATGTATCTGCTGCCAAGTCAATGTATGGCAAAGAAAATATGTCACAATGTCTATGATTTACTTTGCAGGAATTTGGCATAAACTTGTGTGATACTGTATATATAGTGCTTATTTTAAATGTCAACTCTGGAGGTGAACTATTGACCTAAGCATGTTCTTAATAATACAGGAGTAGTAAGTTAGCTTGTAATTACAGCTTTTTGTATCTCCATGAATGCTTGAAGCTTTTTTAGCGTGATCCTGACAATTACCACATCAAATGTGGATTTTTTTGTTGAAATCTATAGGTTGATTAGCATGGTGAATTATTTGAAGTGTTTTACTGGTGAAATTACAGTGTCTTCAATATATGTGAATTGGCTGAAATACTACATAAATAAATATTATGGATTCCCTCAAAAGATATGCTGAAATCCTACCCCTGCCCCATACCTTATTTGTATCTTATTTAGAGTAGATGTAATAGTTGAGGTAAAGTGAGCATTTTCAATATGACTTGTGTCATTTTAAGAAGTACAATGAGAAATATCTAGGAAAAACACTACATGAAGTGGAGGCAGGGATTAGAATTGTGTAGCAACAAGTGAAGTAATGGTAAGGATATAAGATGCCCTACCAGAAGCTGGGAGGAGGTAAACAAGGATTCTATTAGAAATCCACAGGGATCATGGCCCTGTTGACTCCTGGATTTCAGACCTCTACTCTTCAGAACTATGACAGAATAACTTTCTCTTGTTTTTGAGACACCCAGTTTGTGGTACTTTGTTACTTTGAAACAGAAATATATAAAAGTCTGGTGAGGACAGTAGCCTGAACCCTTGAGGATGGCAGCTGTATCACATTTCTGTTTCACATATATTTAAGAGAAGGAGAGGGAAATGATTTTTTATTATAAAGAATGGGATCATGCTATTATAGAGGCCAACAACCCTAAGATCTGTGGCGTGATCAGCAAGCTAAACATCCAGTGGTATAGTTCAAGTCCAAAGTATAGCAGGCTAGAGATTTAGAAAGTTGCAGTGTTTTAGATCCAGTCCAAAGTCAAGAAAAAGCCAATTTCTCAGTTCAAGCACTATCAGGCAGGAAAAATTCTCCTTTACTTGAGGGAAGATCAACTCTTTGTTATATTCAGGCCTTAAAGTGACTGGCTGAGACCCATCCACATTGGGCAAGGCAATTGCCTCACTCAGTTTACCAATTTATTTGTTTTTTGGTGTTTTTTTGGTACCGGGGATCGAACTTGGGTCCTTGTGCTTGCGAGGCAGGCGGCAGAACCACTGAGCTAAATCCCCGGCCCTAGTTTACCAATTTAAATGCTAATCTCATCCAAAAACTCTCAGAGCAACTCAGGATGATGTTTGACCAAACATCTGGACACCCTGTGGTTTAGACAATTTGACACTTCAAATTGACCATCATAACATAGCCATTAGTTTAGATAAATTTATGGTTGTCTATGCCCCCTCAAAATGCAACAGAATCTTCTCCCTGGAATTGTGATGTCTTCTTTAGTGAGCCTTTTGTACAGGATGGGGTTGGAGCACCTCAAAAGGCAAAATACTATAACTCACAAATTTATAAGTTTATGAACTATGTTTTGCCTTCATGCTAATGAGTGATTGTTTAATAAATGTTTGTATTTGTGGCAGAACTTCAGGTGAAAGTTGCTTTATGCCCTGAGTTCAAGTTTTGAAAGAAAGTAGTTAACTCTACCCTTTCTCAAACATCTTCTGTATTACATTATCTATCAAAAGAAGGTAAGAGTAATACATAACCAAATTTCTGGGAAGGGCTTTGGATTTTCACAGGCTGGGAACCTGTCAGTTCCAGCCAACTTTATTTGAATCCTAGGGTTAAAGTATTCCCGATGTATATATTGGTCATACCGCTTATTTAACTAAATGTAAGACTAAGCAGTTACCCTTTCTAAGCCTGCATTTGGATGTCTGTAAACTGGGTAAAATAAAAGTATCCACTTCAAGTGTTGTGAAAATTAAAAATAATAACACAGGTAGCATATTTATCATAACACCTTGGATACTTTAAGCAATCATTAAAAGATGCCACTGTTATATTTAAACAGGCCAGAGGAATAACTGAGGAGACGCAAATGGAAGTGATCATCAGAAAGGACAGACAGCAGAAGAGTTGTATTCATTTCCTATCACTAATATAACAAACTGCCATAAACTTACTGACTAAAGCTAATACAAACTCATTATCTTACATTTTAAAATCAAGGTATCCTAAGCTATGTCCCTCTCTAGGAAACAATCCATTTTTGCTCATCCAAGTTGCTAGAAGAATTCAAATCTTGTCAATTGTGGGACTGCAATTCTCAATTTCTTGCTGGCTGTGGATGGAAGGCTGTCCCAGCTTCTATCTGTCACCTGCTTTCCTTGACTGATGGCCCCTTCCATCATCTTTAAAGCCAGGAATGAGTGGACAAGCCCTTTGCACTTCTCATCTCTTTGATTCACTCTTACAACTTCTTTCATTTTTAAAAGCTCATGTGGTTTGAGTAATTCTATCCAAATATTCTAAAATAATTCCTCCTTCTCAAGGTCCTTAGCCACCGTCACATCTGTACAATTCCTTTATCATGTACAGATTCCAGGATTTGATGTGGACACTTTTGGCAAAGGCATTATTTTGCCTACAACAAGGGATGACAGAGAGGATAGGTGGAGCCCTACTAGCTCATCAGACCTCAGTCTTCTCCTGACCTAGGCATCTCCTCGCTTTCTATCCCCACCAACCTTCCACAAACCAAGAGAGCCAAAGAGTCTCAGGCAGTGACAGATGCAAACATTACCTAGAGATGGGATCACATTTTGTGGGTGATGGCACATTGATGAAGTGGACAATTCACATTGGGTGGATGATTGTTGTTCTAAGTGTTCTCAAGGACTAGTACACAACACATTGATGAAAAGAGATGGCTACAAGGCCAAGGGATGTAGCTCAGTGGTTCCAGTGCCTGCCTCGAAAACTCAAAGTCCAGAGTTCAATCCCCAGCACCAAAATAAAAAAAATTAAAAAGAAGAGTTGGATACGTAAGGCAATTTTTCTGCTTACACTAGAGCCTGTTCTTTGCAGGTGTTTGAGGTACCATGAAGTCCAGGATAGGTGTCTTAGTTACATCTTTCTTGTTGCTGAGACAAAACAACTGACACCCAAAGATAAAGGGGGAAAGATTTATTTAGCTCACAGTTGGTAGAGGTTTCGGTCCATAATCAGCTGGCTCCAAGACAGGTTGGCATAGCAGACAGGTATTGCAGAGGAGAAACAGTTTGTGACAGGCAGAAGGTACCAAAGCACAGAAGAGAGAAGACAAGCCTCTTTCTGTCCCTTACACTGTATCCAGGCTACCAGGATTTGGGTGGTCCCAAACCAATCAGTGGACTGATTTAGTAATCACCCACCCTTAATCCTAGCACCCTTCATCCTAACACTGCAGCATGAATCAGTCACACACTCAAGATTCAGCTACTTCTGAAAAAGCCCCACCAATGACTGCATTAGGCTTGGCGGGGGGGGCTATCTTGACACAAGCCATAATAATGGGGTATGTTCACCTCCAGATATGGTTTAAAAAATAGACCAGGTGTTTTAAAATTCTGCATATATAGATTGTTTTTAGCAGTCCACATGCTAAAATCACTGATATTATCGCTATATGTGTGCCCTATGGTAAGATTGAGACCTTAACATGGAAAAAACTAAAAAAAAAAAAAAAAAAAAATCACGTCTAAGTTGAAAAACATGTAAAATCTTTCACTTACTAAAACCAGTAGCCTTTGCTTCCTAAATGACTTTGCCTCTATTCAAAGAAGCCATATTTTCCTGCTAAAATTCCTTCTTGTTTCACAGCTTTCATAATAAGCCCAAGTGAGGTTAACCCTCTCTGGGGAGAAGTTGAGGAATTTAACAGACCTTTTCTAGGTTAGCTTGTTGGGGGCTGATATCAGAAGAACCATGTTCCTATGCCTAATTCATTGACTCTAGACAGAAATGACTTTTGGAGGCACAAACTTTTAGAGGAAGCATTCAGAAGATTGTGTTGGATGTAGGAGAGAGAGCCATTTCTCCCTCTAAAGACACTGCTCTGAGAGTGACTAACGAAACACGTCCTCTGTGATGCATTTTTAGGCCTGTCTCAGTGCTGTCTTGCTACAGACAGGGTGCCTCACAGATTGCTCTGTTCTACACTCCCACTTGGAAAGTGATCTAAGCAGGATTTAGAGCACTAGATCTAAAACAATGCTGTCCTACTCTTGCACTGACTATCATGTCTAGAATCATACACTTAAAGAGTTATACAATGTATTACAAAGTGTTAAAATGCAAATTCACAGGTAAAGGGAAATAATTAAACTTTCCCATTCACTTAATCACCTGTTAAATACGAGATTTATTTTGTCAAAATTTTTCCGAATAGTAGATTCTTTTTAAGAATCATGGAGAATGAGCAAAAGTGGGAGTGAGCAGTAAAATCATGTCACAAAGGTAAAGGGCACCTACTCCAAAGTTTGGGGATAATTTGTTTTATTTTATGACTTCCTTTGCACAAAACCTCTTACAATTTTCTCTTCCCAAACTTCCCCTTAACTATTGAATTTTAAAATACCTCACCTAAAATCATATTATAATAATAGCCCTATGACACAATTGGATAAAGAGAAGGACAGATAGAATATGCTTTCCACCAGATCCAAAGGGGTCACACAAAAAAAATTCATATTTCTGCTGAGACAATCACTTTTCAAAAATATATCAGGAAAAAATAAAATAAAATTGGATAGCACAGAAAGCTTATTGTGGTTTCCACCACTCAGAATATCACACAACAATTTATATAATGGCTTATGGGCACAGAACTCTGCCAGTTAAAATTCTTTAGACCAGAAGTTTACACTGTCAGTTTATCTTCCACTGTACCTCTCTGTACATTATAGATAAAACAGTATTATAATTCATAAACACCTTTAAGAAATAATCAAGCTAGTGTGGTTCACCACTTCTGTGTCATTGAGCCTAACTCTCAGTACCCTTCCTACCCATAGACATAATTTGCATTTGGTGGAGAAAACTCTGCCTTGTGCTGCTTTCTGGGTTTCACATCTGGATTTCGTTGGCCATTAGTGATGATGGGGCTCAAAAGAAAGTTAAGGCTTAGCACTGGTTTATAACCCTTATTTCCCTCCTTGAGCTTGAATCCCAGAACATTTCTGGGCCTGGGGCGTGAGGGGGACTGGTGGTTCCTTTAAGAGACCACGGGAAGGAATTCTGGATATCTTGGGCTGTTAATACCCAACTCTTCTACTTTGCAAAATAAAATCAAAGAACAAACAATCTGTCAAATAAACTACTGTACTCACCACTATTTCTTTATGTCAATGTGAGGGTGAGACACAAAGCACAATAGAGACTCTTAGTTCATACCCATAACACTAATCAAATGTTATTATTTCTTAATTATCTTTTAGTACTTTCTGTCCGCCAGGCATTCATCTAACTGTTTTACAAATAAATATAACTTAGTTATCTTCATAAGGATCCTGTGGGGAAAGAATTACAATTAAATCTGACTGATATTTGAGGAAACTGAGGCATAGAAAACTTAAATAACCTATCCAAGTCGCAAAGCTGGTAAGTGGTAGAAGCAGAATTAGAAGCAGAATGTAAACCAAGGCAGTCTATGCTCTTAACCACTATACTTAACTTACTCTCATTCTCTAATAATAAAATAATGGCATGATTTATACAACTCCAAATTTCTGTACTGAGCTCATTCTCTTTCAAAAATCTCAAAATTTCAGGACTGAACTCACTCGCTTTCAAAATCTGCTTTTACTCTGATACTGTTACCTAAGCCAGATATCTGCTTTTCATTCCCTAAAGTTAATGTGTCACTAATAATCAACCCTATTCCCACCTATCTGTCAGGTTGTCCATTCTCAATAGCTTCTGCTATGCCCTTGTCATCTCTCCTTTGTCCCTCACAGTAAAATGCCCCCATGGTTGCTCTGACACTTCTTTCACTTCCTTTTTTCATTCTTTCTCTAGTCAACACAATCTGGTCATACTACTTCCACTCTTAAGAAACTTCTCATCCTCTAGGCCAGTGATTCTCAGTGTTTCTCCATGGAGCATTGATCTCAGAATCACTCTAAGGACCTTCAATAAAAAAGGATTTCTTTTACTCATTTTAATCATTTTAATCCTTACTTACACTTTCAGTTTCTCGCACTAGAGAAACTATTCAGTATTTACACATGTGTGTCCTATTTATTTCACTTAAGAGGATGGCCTCAATATGCAACCATTTAGCTATAAAATGAATAATGGATAGTTTGAAATATGAAGAAAAGGTTCAAAGGGGTAGGGGTGGCAGGAGGGGAAGGGGAGAGATCAGAGTTACAGGCTGGAATCTGGAAAACATCCATATATAGCTTGTGTTTAAAACTATAGGAAGAGATGTAGATAGAGACTAGGCTGGAGGTCATCAGTGGGTGGGAAGGAAGAGTCACTGAGATCAAAGGAGAGAAGGGTGTGTTTCCAGAAGAAGCACATACAACTATGTACGCTACACAGTACTCGATAGTGTGATAAATGACTGTTACTGTTTTAAGTACTTATCATAACATGCTGTGCTTTTCATCCTTTAGAGCATAATCCTACTTATATAAAAGAGTTTACTGTAAAACAGTGTGCTGCTATGCCAGTGGTAGCCTCATGTGTCTCGTGTTTAACTGCGTATGTGGATAATATCGAGGCCATCACAGATGATTGACGTATACCTTCTCAGTTTGCACTTACAAGTTGGCACTGTGTGTGGTACTTTGCAATACACATGGATGAAATTGCCTAATAACATATTTCTCAGATTATATTTCCATCATGTGTCACATGACTGTATTGAAATTTAAATTTAAAAAATTTGGCCCATGTGCAGTCTACTAATTAGAATTTTTTCTCCAAACCACTGTTTGTTCAATATTCGTTTTGAAAATCTTTGTAAAACAAATCACTCATCTGATGTCTTGTTAATTCTTGAGATTTTTAAAAAATTATATGGAAAAATATTTAAGTACTTTTCAGTTTTGCTTTGGTTGAGTTTGATTATATTTGAATATTATTATAGGGTTTTTTCCCTTGTATTGCTTTTCTTTGAATAATTTTAATTTTTGTATATGTATGTGTGTTTAGTGAAGGATAATAAAGTTATACATAAAAAGAGGATTTCTTCTGCTTCCATGGTAGGCCTATCAAATCAAAATTTCTGGAGACAAGACACAGGGATGAGAATTTTAATAAACTCCTTAGGATATTTTCACATGCACCAAAGTTAGAGAATCATAGGTCTGTTAAATAAACTCGTTTCCACTGCAACTTACAGAGGTCTTCCTTGACTTGATTCTTGCTTAGTCTCAAGCATCTTCTCCTATCAGCTACCTCTCCCTCTGCTGAGTAACAATATTTAGCTGTATCATTCACTCTACTATCCCATTTGCACTGCCTTTGTGTGTATTGCTATCTGAATCTTCCATCTTATGAGCTCCTGTCCATCTTCTGAGGATGCCTCCTGAGAAGCTCATGTAACTTCCCCTGCATTGCTTTCTCAGTGCCATCTTTCTTGAATGCCCCATCCTATGCATTCCTCCACCATCCCTTTGCCCTACAGAGACCCTTTCTAGATCTTTCTAGATGTTCAATAGCTATGTGCTTAGTTATCTGCCTCTCATGCCACATGGAGAACTCCTTAGGGGGAAAACTTATATTTTTCCGATTTTACTTCCACTTCTACCACAGCCTGAAACATAGATACTGACCAATATTTGTTGAACAGATACACATAGTTTACAAAGCTTCATGAAACACATAACTCCACATTAGGAGAATGCTATGGATGGCATTAAGCATCTGCGAAGTTCATGAGTTGAAAATTTAATCCCTGGTGTGGCTGTATTTAGGAGCCAGGAAGTAATTAAAGGTTAAATTACAAAAAGAACATCCTGATGCTAAAGAATTAGTGACTATCTTAGTCACTTTCTTCTTGCTGGAACAAAATATTCAACACTCACAAGTTAAAAGAGGAATAGTGTTTTGGGTTCACCATTTGTAAAAGTTTCAGTCCAAAGCAGGACAGCATGGCAAAGGGGCATGGCACAGGAGGCTTGCTTATTGTGTGCTAGTCAGGAAGAAGAGAGGGATCAAGGGAGGAGGAGGGATGTATAACCTTCCAGGCAATGCCTACAGTGAACCACCTCTTCCCACCAGGCCTCACCTCTCAGCATCAAACCCAGCTATAAACATATCAGTGGACTAATCTAGGGATGAGTTGCACACACCCATGATCTAGTCACTTTACAAAAGCCCCACCTATGAGTGCATGAGGCTTTGGGGAGACATCTAGATATAAACCATTACAGTATTACAGTGACCTTATACAAAGTAAACCAAACAACTCATTCTATTCACTTGTCTGTGTGAAGACACAGCAAGAAGCTTCATCTGCAGTCCTGGAAGAGAGCACTCTCCAGAACTGAATCCCGTACGAACCTTGATTTTGGATTTCCAAGGTCTAAAGCTGAGAAAGTAAATTTCTGTTGTTTAAACAACACAGTCTATAATATTTTGAGAATGTCACTTGAGTAGACTAAGACAGTAAGTATCAAGAAATGGAACATCATCACAGAACACCCAGGCCATCCTTTTCCTTCCTAAAGCCAAAGGGGCTAATGAAACCTTCTCCACTGCCACACTCAGAGTCAGTCAAGGGGAGATTACTTGACAAATCAGTATTCATTGCACTTTTTTCCACTATGTGCTAAAAATTTTCAGAAAGAAATTGAAATCAAATTTGACACAAGTCTGTATGGCTGGAATAGAAATTCCGTCCTTTAGAAAGGAGCACTCAGCAACTGAAAGCAAGGATACTGGGAATTAGATGTAATAGATAAGCTGCTTTTATAACCACATGCTGAAACTAACTTAAATTGGCTAAGTGGATAGGAAAATCTTATTTTTAACCATATCAGAGTACTTTATAAAACTCAGGCTTAAAGATGCAGCTGGAGACAAGAAACAATTTGAACTGGGGATGTGAACACTCTGCTGAAAATCTCCCTGCTCCTCCGCTTTGTCCCGTTCATCACTTTTGTTACTCATAATCAAATGCATGGGTGATGGTTGATAGAACACTTAATTTTCAGATGTCACAGTTGTAGGTGCTAAAGGAACATTAAATGAACTCTCTGGGAAGAAATTCAAAGATCAAATTGAGTTGGGAGTTCTACTCTGGCTATTCCAGTGTGATCAGGGGCAATTTCAGAGTCATGCTGGCACATGGCATCCCCAACAATGGATATGTGAGATGGAGGGACGAGAGGAGAGGATAACACCTTAGACATCTACCACAAACAATAGCTTCACTGATATTAGAAAGACAGCTTAAGTTGTGAAAACAGCTTCAACACATAGGCCCTCAGTTTATGATAGTCTCTAAGTCAATATCCAATCCCTTAAATAGGGGGATCTGAGCAAAACTGAATTTAAAATTTGTAGCAAGGAATCTTAAGCCTGTGTGTGTGTCTCATCTCTACAGTGAGATAATAGGCAAATTTTTCAATCCCTCTCTGGTTCTGTTTCCTCCTCTGTGAAATGGGCATCTATGTCATCAAGTTATGAGAATGAAATATATTAATACTTGTAGTCAGGCACAAAGATCCACATAACATTGTTTCAAATAAAAATTATCTAAGTGAGCAGAACACATGTATTAGTGTTCCACAGCTCTTACAACAAGTACCAAAGCCTGGGTAGCTTAACAACAGAAGCGCATTTTCTCTTGATTCCAAGGCTGGAAGTCCAAGATGCAGTGAGTCAGTAAGCTTCACTTTTTACTAAGGCCTCTCTTGGCATAGCTTGCAGGTGTCACTGTGCCTTCATGTGATCATCTTTCTGTGATGTTGGTGATTTTTCTTCTTCTGTGTCCAGATACCAGCTCCCTATAAAACACTGTCAGGCACACTGGATTAGGGCCCACCCTGAAGGCTTTATTTTCAATATGGGCAACATCCTGAGGTAGTGAGGATTCAACATATGATTTGGATAAGAGAGTGCACAGAATTTAGCCCATAACACTGGGAACAGATACCATTTTAACCACCAGCTATATTATTTAGTCTTTCTGTTGCCATGGCAGCTTTTTAAAGAGACAGAGAGACTTGCATTACAATAATAACTACTCACAGAGATAAAAAGACTGAGGTAACATGATGCAAAATCATGACTCCCAATCAGATATTTTGTAAGCCAAGATCACAATACTTCCACAGGTGGTCTCTTCCACTTCTGCTACTGTAGCCAGGGTTTGCAAGGGAATAAATTTAACACCAAACACATAATTTAGAGGATTATTTTATAATATTCATCCCAAAAGTCAAATGTAGAGGAGCACAAGAGATCTGCCCACACACTAGAGACCCAGAGAATCTAGCCGAGGGCCTGGATCCCACAGCAATGGCCTGCACAAGTCCAGCTAAAGACCTATAGCCCAAGGCAGTGTCCTCCATGTGTCCAGCCAGAGGCCTAGAGCTCACAGCCATGTCTCATGCAAGTCTGCATCAAGGATTGGCACTGGGAAGGCCCAAAGGTCAGTGGTGGAAGCTAGAAAGCCTGCTCCAGGGGGGTAAAGCATCTGTACCACCAGGCTGAGGGATCTGCACTGCAGTCAGAAAGTGATGCTCAAGGTGAAGACCAGAGCTCCCCTGATGAGAACAGTAGCCATTCCCAGAGACAGCAAGGACCCAAGATCCTCCCACAATGAGAACAGCCGAGTTCATATCAGGAAAACCAGCCGCTGCAAGCTTCTCTGAGAAAATCAACAGCAAATGATCTTCCCCCCAAGTTCTCTTTTTTCCCCTCAGTTTGGTCTTCCGTGCTTAAAACTACACTGATTCAGTTCAGCCGACCATTAGTGAACCAAGTTGACCACTAGTTAATCCATAATCCATCACTACTCTCGGTGAGAGAGTTATGAGGATCTGAAGTCCATCTGGACAAGGCAGAGCAGGCCTGTGGGGACAGCTCCCACACAGTGTAGAGTAGTAACCTGTACTTTGGACAATTTAGTGGGCATGCAAAAAATGGAAAAGAAATTAACTACTTTGAAACAACAGCTGAATACTGGCATCTGAGGTTTGCTCAGCTATTTTTCACCAAGACTGTTCAAGTCCAGCTGAAGACATCCTTGACAGTGAACTCTAATTTTAAAAAGTTTTGAAATGGCCATGGAAATGTTGTTGAGATACAGGTAGATCTGATAGGAACACATTCACATTTTTATAAAATCCTGCTCAGGCTTTACTCAAGTACAAATTGGATTTCACTCTCTCACAGCTACCTCATCGACTGGTCCAGAAAATACAATTCTGTTTACTCCACAGCCGTAGTCCCAAAACTGTCTCTTTAGAACAATCACACAATCATCTGAAATTGAGGGACAAGTCTTATCAGATGAACTACTAAAACTGTTTGACTTTACAACACTTATGTGGCCAAGTATGTTGTAGTATTGAAGTACGAAATTGCTGTTTTCTTCAGTGGCTATAGGCTTGGAGTGGAAAGCAACTAAGCAACAGCTAAGGCAACAGGCCTGTGGGTTAAGAAATACTGCCATGCTTTTTGGTGGGAAGTCATATTTTGACCTCTAAATTATGAAGTAATGATGATTGCCAAAACCTAGCTTTAATTAGATACAATCTTTCATTTTATCTGTGTCCCTCTTCTTAGGTAATAGCATCAATAGCAAAGTCTTTTCCACACTTTCTGCCTCTTCTTTCCTCCTGTGCCACACTCCAAATAAACTAATGCACTGAAAGAGAGATGGTTTGAGTTCCACTTCAAATGTTGAGTTGAGTACACACATTCACCTCTTTCTCAATATCACATTGAAATAAAAAATAACCAAACATACATTGCAAAGAGAACAAGAGAGAGGTAATGGTTATGAGTGGAATGATGAGTTTCAGCAGACAGATGAAAGACAGAAATGGAATGATGTACATGACCTGCAACACAGCAATCACTCTCTTGGGATGTATGTCAGAGAAACTGTCACCTAGGTCTGTAGAGGACATGTACACAGGTGGTCACTATGTTAGTGAGATACTGGAAGAAAGTGAGAGGAATGGAGAGTTAGAGGAGTGGATGCCTTCTTCCAGACATTAGAAAGCATAAGGAAAAGTGAGGACCAAAATAAATGAGAATCTAGTGAGAAAAGTAGTAGAAGAAAGTACATTACCATTCATATAAATTCAAGATTAACACAAAAATACATATTCTAAAAGACTGCATATATCTATATATCTATATGACATATCAAAACAATACTGTGGGTAATTGAAGAAGAGATGGATGGAAAAGAATGAGGGTAAGATTATAAAAGAAAGGAAGCAAAACAAAGAAAGCACCCATTTAAATAGCTGATAACTGTGTGTTCTGCACATGGTCCTTGCAATGTTATAGGAAAATACACTGAATAGAAGTGGATTGGGTGAAACAGGGAAAGGAAAGCCACATCTCAGATTGGATTAGAAAGGAACCCATCTGTGTAGGATCCCACAAATTTGTACCGAAAAAAGTTACCTGAAGACATATCCTATTCATTATAAGCACGTCTAAACAATTTTATGTTTTCACCATGTTAATACATTAATTAGATGTAAAAATAAAGTTGAAAGTAAGAGGTACTTGTAGTTCATTGAAAACAATCTGCTTGCTTTACTTTTTGGGAAAAAAAACACAACAAGGGAGAGAATGTCTAAAGGAAATGTGGGCTAAAACTTTAAAATACAGAATGGCTACAATCTAATATAATTACAATTTTGATTTTTTTCTTCTGTCTTTATTAACAAAAATCTTTCAGAAAACACAAATAGAGGCTCTGGAGACATTCTGCCAAAGGGCAGTTATTCAAGATGTCGATTTATGCTTCCCAAAGCCTTTCGAAAACATGGGTTTATTAGGATCTGAGGGTTACTGGATCTTTTATTCACAAAAGCCAAGCCTACCAGCAATATGAAACCTCTACTATTTGAAAGGAAAATACTAATTAACCAAACCAAGAGTTAGAAAAAAATCTAGAACTCCAGTGGGAAAACAACTTTATTGACTCACCATGTTTGTCATTGACATACCAAGGGCAAGTCTCATGATATTACACGGGAAGTCAAATTCAGTGAGAAGAGTTTGCTTTGTAATATGACAGTTGCAGCCAGATCTTCCTGTCTAGATGAAGACACCATCCAAATCCTAGAAAAACAAAACAGAGGGTAAAAGCTCCAGGAGCCACAAATAATTTCTCTCTAATCATCAGGATGGCTTTTTGCTTTCGTTGCAATTATATGGAAGTTTGGAGCTGAATAGGGAAATAACACAAAAGCATTAGCTTGGAAAATACTCATACAGTTGATGGATTGTATGTACACTGAGTTAAATAAAGAAAATGAGGAACTTTTAAGAAAATTCAAAGACAAAATGAGTAAATCCTTAAAGCTCTTTCACTTGCTTTCTTCTCCAAGTTACTACTGTACAGTATTTTGGGGTGACATTCAAATATCATTAGAAAGGTTTCTAATGAAACTCGAATCCATATTCTCAAAGCAAAATAAAACTATTTACAATAGGAGAACTAAATACATGCTTTAGAATATAAAAACAGAAAAGTAAGGCCAGCAGAAAAGGCCCAGATCTTTACTGTATTGATGATCCAGCATGCCTGAGTAAGTTTTATTTTCAAGCGGTGAGACCATGGGTGTGAGCCTTAAGATCATTGCCAGAAAGGGATAATCTTAAAACCAGGGTAGGTAGGTAGGCTCACATGAAGCGAGAGTCATCACTATATTTGATTTAGAGTCAAACCAAACAGGATAACAAGTTTTAGAAGAACAGTACCTTCTATGTTGAAACAGGTCCAAAAACAAATTCACCTACTAACTCAAAGCAATTTATACCTTAGCTCAGCTCTTTACTGTACTCATGATTCAGGGTCTCTGAGTGATTTTTATTGTCAAGTAATGATACCATGATTGTTGATGTACAGTAGAGCCAGCCCAGTGAAGGAGGGCCTTAAAATCACCAGGAGAGCCAAGTGGGGAGGTTCTCATAAACTGAAGAGTCTTCACGGTGTTTATATAGTGATAACAGTAAATTGCACTTGGCTCTTCTATAACAATAACAATTATACAACAATCACCAAAAAAGTCATACGTCAAATTAAGCAGTAGATGCCAAAGCAAATAGTCAATATAATCAGCTCTTTTGCTGTCCTGCATTGTCTGAGGAGAAAAGTACAGCGTCGGCTACCATGACCTTTGAAGCTGCTTTGTTTGTGGTGCTGGGGGCATTGATGACACTGGCATTCTGATTCACAGAAAATTTTCCAAGGGCCAAAAAACAAATCAATATACTTTTTAAGTGTTTCTATTACTGAGTGATGTGTGAAACAGATGCCCTCAACTTACCATTAACCCTTGCTACACACCCTTTGCAAACTGGAGATAAAGTAGGGCTCAGGGATTGATGGTAGAGGGAAATAAATGAGGTTCCTAGCAGGGGTGAGGGACAGGTAGGGGACAAACAAGCACTCAGCAAATATTGAGGCACTGCTCACCATTCTGGGGCAGAGAAACACTTCTTTCTTTCAGGCAGCTGCCATGCTAGGTGGAAGGGGCAGACAAGAAGCAGCAAATAACTAAACAAAGCAGTTGTAGATAATTTCATTGCTGTGGTAAAAATATTAAATAGACAATATAATAAAGAGCCACTGAGACTAGCAGGGATTTTGGCAGGTGCAGCAAGGCCAGTGGAATACAATGAATACAGGTGAGAGTGGTACAGATTAAAAGGGTTGTCTCAGGGTGTCTCAGCTTGGATATTACTGACATGTGGCACCAAATAATTCTGTGTTGCAGGGTGCTGTAGGATTTTTAGCATTGCTCCTATCCCCTACTCAATACATGCCAAAAGCATTTCCACAGCTTCAATAACACAAAATATCTCCAGGAACCTCCAAATGTTCTCTAAGACATTTGAGGATCTTTGGTTGAGAATTACCAGGGTTTGCACAACTTTAGAAGCAGGAGTGATAAGCAAAATGCTTAACTCACGTAGCATAGGAAACAACCAATTAGTGCTGTCTGTACACAATTCCCATGGCTGTTCCAGCGTGTTCTAGATGAATGTCAGTCCTGTTATAGATCATGGTATGCAGTTTGGCTTTTATTGTAATTGTCATAGAAAGTTATAGTAGTATTTTCAGAAAGAGAGTGGCATCATTTCTTTCATGTTTTCAAAAAGATCACCTTGGCTTTAAGCAGAGAATACATTACCTCTTGATAAGAGGCCATGGAAGAAATCTACATTTGAGATGATGGTGACGTGGCCTAGTGTCACAGCAGGGGAGGTAAATCAAGAAAATCAGAGTAAATTTTGTGGTGGAGGGCAAATGAAGAATAAAATGTTATAACTAAGTTGTGGCTTAATGAATGAATGATGGTCATTTGTTAAAATTGGGAAGACCTAGGAAAAAACAAATTTTAGAGGAAAAGTCAAGAATTCTCTTTTAGTCATGTTAAGTTTTAGATGCCTGTAAAACTTGAAGTTGTTTAGCAGGTTTTTAAATGCTTGAGTCTAGAGCTCTGTGGAGCAGTCAATTTGACATACAAGTTCGATTACCACCAGCATAGGCAACATGAAAACAACTCATATGCAAAAATCTATGTTTACAAAGGTAACTGATACAGGAGAGGAGACTATTTAAACCATAGTATCTGATTATCTTGTGGAGACTAATTTAAATTTGTGACGACTTCCCTCTCATTGATTCCCAATTCTTCCTTATTTTACATATAGATTAGTCCTTTTCACTCTCAATTAACAAATAGATATACCTATTTAATAACAGTCCTTTACATTCTACTAAAAAGTCTTGACCAAATATCTTTGTGCTCCTTTCGAGATTTCCTGATAATGTCAAATTGAGTGTAAATCTACTGAACACTAGGGTGAGGCCAGGAACAGGGAGAGAAAAGTACATAAGGTGTCTGTGTCGCAATATCATTCCTTACTCTTAGTACCAGACAGTTTTGGAATTTCAAATAGGTGAAATACCACCTATTTCCTCAATATTCAAAATATTGAGTCATATTTCACTTTCAATTTATTTTTATTTTTTTGTACCAGGGATCAAACTCGGGACCTTGTGCTTGCGAGGCAGGTGGCAGAACCACTGAGCTAAAATCCCCAGCCCTCACTTTCTATTCTTAATTCCTGACTGCTCTAGCAGTTTTGAAGGACAGATGTTATTCCGTTAGATTCAAACCTCATTCTACTTGATGTTTGTATATACTACTGTTAATAATATATGAAATCTTATATTTAAATAATGAATTTTGGTTTTTCAAAGCACTTACTATACTGACACACTTTTTATTTTCACCACAATTTTGCAAGAATAATGGATAAGGTAGATATTTATACAATTAAAATAGGGAAACAATTGCTCAACCAAATTAAATTATTTGCCCAATGTCGTACAGCTAGGGAGTGCTAGTAAAGTAGCTGGGACACATATGTTTGACAATTACTGCTGAAAGAATAAACTGTTCCTCTAGACATAAGTTCTCTACTCATGTGAGTAAATACCTAGTAGCACAATTGCAAGATCATCCAGTAAGAATGTGTTTAGCTTAGTAAGGAATTGACAGACTGTCCTCACAGTGGCTGTACAATTTTGCATTCCTACAAGCAATGAATGAGAGTTCCTTTTACTTCACATCTTTGCTGACAGATGGTACTGTCGACATTTTGGATTTTAGTCATTCTATTAGGTGTGTAAAGGCCTCATTTTAATTCACAGTCCTCTGAGGTCAAATATTTTTGAGCGTGTTTACTTGTTATCTACATATATTCTTTAGTAAAGTGTTCATATTTTGCTCATTTTTAAGCTGGATTGTTTCTTTACTTATTGTTAAATGTTAAGAGGTCTTAATATATTTTAGATACAAGTCCTTTATGAGATACACATTTCACAAATATTTTCTCCCAGTTTTTGCCTCATCTTCTCACTGTCTTTGTCAATGTCCTTTGCTGAGTTTTATAATTTTAATGAAATTCAACCTAATCAATTTTTCCTTTCATGGATCATGCAGTCAACATTACACTTACTCTCATTCCCAATCCCAGGGCCATGTAAATTTTCTCCTGTTATCATCTAGCAATTTCATAGTTTTTCACTTTACATTTACATCTATTATCCATTTTGAGATAATATTTGCAAAAGTATAAAGTCACTGTCCAGATTCAAATTTTTGCTTTGGACATCTAGTTGTTTCAGAACCAGTTTTTGAGAAATCATCCTTTCTCCATTGAATTAAATTGGCTTCCTTGCCAAAGATCAATTGAATCTATTTCTGGACTCTTTTCTGTTCCATTGATCTATATGTCTATTCCTTTGCCAATACCATTATGTCTTGATTATTACAACTTTATAGAACATCCTCAATAATTTTAAAATGCCCTTATAATAGCACAAATCATCACTATTTGATTAAACATTTACTTCCATTTCTTGGCACATACCAATTCTTTTGTAAAATTCTGTTTACACTGACTATCCCTCCAGGATTTTTATTCTCTCACTCTACTTCTTTTTAACTTGGAAAATTCTTGCTTCACCCATTCAGAGAAATCCACTAAGCCTGGCCCAGGTTGGTGAGGTAGTCCTCTCAAGGGCTTTGGTAGAATTCTTTACCTATTATACATTTAGGAATTATCATCACATTTTAAGTATTCCCACCACCAAGATAGAAGCTGGTATATATGAACATTCAAAAGTTGGTTGAGAAAATAGTAATTTATATTTTTATGTATATAAATGCATCCTAACTAAAAACTAGGCTAAAGAGAACAGTACCCATGGAATGGATCTGGAGAAATGAATGACAGTTAGCTGGTAGGAAGATGGAAAAATTTAGGAAATAACTGCCATGTTTCCAAAGAAAAAGTCAATCATATGTTTGGACTCATATTATTTTCAGTAGTCATTAGTGTTTGTTATTCATTCATTCGTGTAATACTTTTCTTGGACAGAATCAATCCACACAGAATAAACTTGGTAGGTATACAGCCCTTCAGCTCATTTGGCTTCCTCCAAACAGAGGACACTGCAGCCTGGCAACCTATTTTGCTAGAATACACAGGGACGAGTGACCAGGAAGCTGCTTGCTTCCAGATGGTTCACCAGTTTGTTCTCAGACTATGAGAAGATAAAATGCAAATTCTAACTGAGCTGGAAACCATCAATTTTGAACTCATGTTCCCAGCTCATGTATGAGAGGGTCACATTGAGAGTGAATGAGCCCAGAGTCCTCCAGAAGAAACATGCCAGTGGACCAGGGCTGCAAATGCTGCATGCCACACCATAGCAGCTAACTAGAACCTCTAGAGACAGTGGCAACCATGGAGAGGGACCAGATCAGCAGTGAAGGTAGGAGTCCCACCACAGCATTCCTCTCTCCCCAGTGGCACCCAGAGATGTGACAGAGGAGCGAAGCACACCAGTGGAGTAGAACAGAGGAGGCTGTGCAAGGGCTGGAGGGGCCAACTCAACTCAGGTCTCAGAGCAGGCCTGGGCAACAGCCAAGGAGACATACAGGGTAAGGAGACTGGGGTGGACCTCTGAGGGACATCCAGAGAGTTGCTGGCTGAAGACTCAGGCCCCAGCCCCCACAGCCAGATGCCAAGATCAGCCTGCAAGTCTTGTGGAGCTGAAAGAGTAGAGTAAGTGCAGCAAAGATTTCAGCTCTGACTTAGACACTACCATAGATCTGTGGACACCAGAGAATAGCTACAGACTTGGGGTCAGAGAAATTTTTTCATTTTTCCTTTTTCAGTTGTTTGGGTTTTTATTTTTGTTGTTTGTTTTGTCATTTTTTTCTCTCCTCTCAACTGTCTTTTTTTATTTTTTGATTTTTACGTGTGAGTGAATATTGTCTTCAGCTTTTCTGGTTCACTTTGATTTTCTTTTATTTTCCCACACATTCTTTCTCTCCTGTCTTCTCCTGTTTCCCAAAACTTGGGTAATCTTCCTTAGCCCTTTAGCTTTGCTTCTAATATCTTTCTCTTGATTTATTTCTCTACCCACCCCCATCCCTCTTAAATCCCCCCTAAGGTAAAATCACTCTACTTAGGGACAATTCATTGCAGACAAGTTCATAGTTTGTGTTGGATTTTAATATGTAACTATAGATTTTTTTTCTTATGATTAATGGTAGCAAATTAATAGTCACCACAGTCTGTCAGTTTCTAGGCTATACTTGACGCTATTGTTATTGCTAATTGTACTATTTAAGCCAGGGTATCATACCTGCTGTGATCAGTTGCTCTTCCTTGTATGACAACAATGTAATTGTCTGGGGTCATGATTATTATAATCTAATACCAAAAGGACTGAGTGGTAGGCCAAAGAGCAATTTATCTTCCCTAGAAAATTGGGAAGGTACAATGTTGGGACAAACTCAAAGGTTGAGAGCCAGCTATACCTAGAAGACATCTCTGAAAAATAGTCATTTTCTAGGGAGGCCTCAAAACTAGTGATAAAGCTACCTACCATAGGCAATTTACAAGTATCAACACAAAAATGAATTTTAAAAAAAGGAAATGATAAGACATGAAGCAAGATGCAACCTTAGACCTCCAGCTCACCCAGGGCAAGTCCAAGGGACAACAAAGTGGAGGAAATCAGAAGCCACCCAACCTGAATTATCTGAAATGGTAGCAGCAGAAGTAACAAAACAAATGAATGAGGTTATAGAAAAAATAAGATCAGAAATAATTTCTCAGGTAAAGAGACGATCATAATGAAGGACTTGGCTAGTAAATCTAGAGTAGAGACAGATTTTTAAAAAATAGAGGAGCTTAGGAAAATGATGAAAACCATGAAAGCCCAACATATGAAAGAAATGGATCCATGTTACAGATTCAAATGGATATCTAGGAGATTAAAAATTCTATTGAAAGTATATACAACATAATGAACCAATGTGAGGACAGAATATCAGATCTAGAAGACAGGATTGCAGTTACTGATCATAAAAAGAAAGATTTCTTAAAAATAACAAGGGGTTATGAAAAATCAATCCAACAGCTTCTAGATAATGCAAAGAAGAGCAATATAAAATTGATCAGAGTCAATAAAAGCAGGAGACAGTGCAAACCACATAAAAAAACCTCTTCACAGAAGCAATGGCAGAAAACTTCTGAAGCATGGAAAATAATTGACATGCAGATAAGGGAGGCATATAGAACTCTAACTAACCATGACCCAAAAAAACTACACTAAGGCATATAATAGAATTAAAGAAATTCAGAATAATAACAATGTTAAAAGGTGTTAGAGGAAAGAAACAAATCACTTGTAAAGGAAAGCCCATCAGAATCACAGCAGACTTATCAACACAAACCCTTAAGTCAAGGAGAGCTTGGACTGAAGTATTTCAAGTCTGAAAGAAAACAACCTCCAACCCAGATTGATGTACCCCACAAAACTATCATTCAAAATCAATGGAGATACTTCCATAACAAAGAACACTTGAAGGAATCCATGATCACCAAACCAGCACTCCAAAATGTTCTGAAGGATATTCTACAAAGAGATAAATAAGGAAGACTACAAGTCCATGAACACCAAAAGAAAGAATCCACCAGTCAAATAATTAAACAGAAGGTAAAGAAAGGGAACCAAAAACAGGAAAATAATATGACAAGGATAAGTTAATACATATCAGTAATAACCTTCAATATAAATGGTCTCAATTTACCAATCAAGAGAAACAAATTGATAGAATGGATCAAGAGACAAGATACAACTATATGCTGCATGCAAGAAATACATTTAACTCAAAAATAAAAATCACAGCCTGTAATTCAAAGGACAGAAAATAATACTCCATGCCACAGTAAACCAGTAAAAAGCAGGAGTAGCTGTTCTATTTGCAAACAAAGAGGATTTCATGCCAAAACTGATCAAGAGAGATGAAGAAAGTCACTAAGTATTTGTTAAGGGAACACTCCAACACAAAGAGATAACAATCTTAAATATATATGTACCAAATACCAGTGCACCCAACTATATAGAATAAATGTTAACAGACACGAAAAATCAAATAAGCACTAATACAGTTGTAATGGGGGACCTCAATACCCCACTGTCACAGACAGATCAACTAGACAAAGCATCAACAAAGAAATACCAAAATGGAGAAAAACCTGTGAACAAATGGTAAATGTCTACAGTAAATGTCTACAGTGTTCCACCCCGCAACATCAGAATACACATTCTTCTCAGCTCCACATGGGACATTCTCTAAAATAGACTACATAGTAGCTCACAGACCATGGTTAAGTAAATGAAAAGGAATGGAAATTATCCCATGCATGTTATCAGATCAGAGTGCAAAGAACTTAGATATCAATGGCAAAAGAAACAACAAAAACTATATAAACCCATGGAAACTAAGTGACAGCCTCCCAAACAACCAATGGGTCACCAATGAAATTAAAAAAGAAATCAGACAGTTGCTACAATTAAATGATAATGCCAAAACAATATACCATAATTTACATGATGCAATGAAAGCAGTCCTATGAGAGAAATTAACAGTTGTGAATTCCCACATCAGGAAGACAGAGCAACCTCAAATAAACAACCTAATATTAATTCCCAAACTTCTAGAAAAAGAAGAACAAGTCAAGAATAAAGTTCATACAAGGGAGGAAACTACAAAGATCCAAGCAGAAATTCATGCAATTGAGACTAACAAAACAATATAAAGAATCAATGAATCAAAAAGTTGATTCATTGAAAGATCAAATAAAATTGACAAATCCCTAGACAAGCTAATCAAAAAAGGGAAGGAAATACTCAAATCCACCCAATTAGAATGAAAAGGTTGAAATCACAACAGATTCTGCAGAAATCCAGAAGATTATCAATGCCTATATTCTAATAGGATGGAAAACAAAGAAATGGACAGATTCCTAGATACATATGAATTACCAAAGCTAAATCAAGAAGATATCAAAGTTCTAAATAGGACCAGAGCAAGGGGCTTCCCAGGAACCATCCCTCCCACTGCTCCCAGCACAGAGGAAAGGGCTTTTGGGCCGTCTTCTGTCCCACCACTCCTGGACCAGAAGTAGGAGCTTCTGAGCCACTATCCCATTGCTTCTGGTCCAGAGGAAGGGGCTTCCTGGCCACCATCCCTCCCAACGCTCACAGCCCAGAGGAAGGGGCTTCTGGGCCACCACCCCTACCATCGCTCCAAGCCCCTGTCCCAACTCTCCCAGCTCAGAGGAGGTGAGCCGCATGGGTGCCAACAGCACCCTCCCTGCCCGCACACCCCCTGGTCAAAATGAGAAAACAAGTAAATAAGTCTCAAAACCAGACTTCCAGATCACCTACAGCAACCCAAAAGGGAAATGAGATGGAACACTCTGATACTCAACCACCTGGACCCAC
>NW_004624743.1:29720646-29755073 GCF_000247695.1 Heterocephalus glaber
GGGTGGAGGGTGTGAAGGGAGGGCTAGGAATGGGGAAAAATAAGAACCAAGATGCATTATGTAAAGGTACAATTCCCAATGAGAAATGTAATTGTGTTCTATACCTACAATGTACCAATAAAAGAATTTAATACAAAAAAAAATCAACCAATAACAAATACTAGAAGGCATGTGATGAAAAAGAACCCTTTTCCACTGTTGATGGGAGCATAGACTGGTGCAACCACAGTGGAAATCAATGTCAACGTTCCTCAAAAAACTAAAACTAGAGGTTCCATTTGACTCAGCTATTGTCCTTCTTGGTATCTTCCCAAAAGAATTAAAAGCATCATACCACAGCAATATATGCACACCTATATTTATAGCAGTATAATTTGTAATAGCTAAATCTTGGAATCAGCCTAAATGTCCGCCAACAGATTAATGGATGAAGAAGGTGTGGTATTTTTATACAATGGAGTACTAGTCTGATTTAAAGAAGGATAAACTTGAGGCCTCTATAGGTAAAAGGATGCACATTGAGACCATACTATTAAGTGAAATAAATTGGACACACATGTTTAAATATCACAGTGTTCTTTGGTGTGGGAAACCAAAAGTGTAACTAGATATTGGGAAATGGGAAGAAAATGTTCAAATGAGAAGGAGAACAAAGGACGGGTGAGGGGGAAAGAAGAAAGGGAAAAGAAAAAAAGAGAATAAAGGAAAAAATAGAAACAAAATTTTTGTAAATAAGGCAGAGAAGAGGGGTTGAGGGGAGAAGAGGGGATTGTGGAGGGCAGAAAGAAGAATCAAGATACATGATGAAAGGTACAAATTCCCTACAATGAATGTGATCACTATGTACCAATAAAACAAAAAATAAATAAAATTTTAAAATACTGTTTGTTCATAATGCTGGTTTCTGTGCGAAATGCTAACAAAACAATCAAAAAATTAGCAAAATACTAGTCCTAACCCAGCATAAGTAAATTAAAAACTGATAAGTGCCAGTTTAGAAATGTGAATAATACTACACACAAAAGTATAAAGAAGTCTAAAATAGCTCAAGAAGATTAACATAGAACTTAGTATACTTTAACCAGTAGGCAAAGACAGGTAGAATAAAAAATGAAGTGCTAATCTGTACATTTGGGGATGGCTTAGTAATAAATATTTTAAACAAAATATATTTTTATACAGATGATTAAGGTCTCAGTAAGTATTGAAAAGAGCTTATTTTATGCATTTATAAAGTAACATACAATCAGCTTCTCTGTTAATACATTTGGCAGCTCAAGACATCTTTGGAAAATGAGCCGGAGTGATAATACTTTACCCACATGAAGCAGTCCCGGGCGACTTCTAAGTATTTATGATCTAAAACCACCCCAGAGAGAACAGAGACACTTGAACTGAGGGTACAGCAGGAAGATACTTCTGTGTGAATCCCCATTTATAGTTTTGTAATGGCTAGCACATCAAATGTATCCCACCTACATGTCGAAGCTTTCAAAGCCTCAATGCCAAGTTGTGTTCTTTCAGCCTTTCTTCTCAATGCCAGAGAACAGATCTACCAGGAACAATTCATCTGACAGTTTTATGATGAACATGTGAGGCACAATTGGATCCAGATTGCTCTACCATCACTACATTATCATCCCTGTGATTCTAATCATAAAATCCTCCTTTTGTGTATTAAGTAGGCAGTTATGATTAAATGCCTAGGCCACAGTTTTATTTATGATTTCACTCTTGTCATGTGAAAACTAAGTTGATTAGTTACTTCCAATGGGCACAATATAATTTTTTGTTATCATATAATGCACAATTACTAGAGAATATACATTATTAAATTTTTAAAAGACAAGAACAATGTTGTATTTTCAATTTCCTTAAATTCAATTATCCTCAGCTAGTCAAATTTATCTTGATTATACTGGTTAAAACATTTGCACTTCTGATTTCCCATATACCTCCCTGTATTTTCATTCTGTATACTGAACAACGATAACATTCATTTTATTCTCTGACATAGAAGCATTTTAAATTTTTATAATTATATATTGAATGGAGAACTTGCCACTTACCTCTCTGTAAGAGCAAGTTAAAAATCATCCTTTTTTCTGGACTAGATATTCTCACAGGGAACATCACAAAGAGTCAATGTGTGGAGATTAATTGGTTGTTAATGTTTATTAGATTAACTGTTGGCAGAATGTTCTTGCAACCAAAAAGATCTTCAGAACTAAATAAACAACTTATAGAACCTCATACTCAAAATTGGTTTTCTTCATGAAAGTAAATCTATGGAATATTATAACATATCTAAAAATAAAGTTCAAAAACATGAAAAATGTTACAATTAAAAATGCTCACTGAGTATGATTTAGGCATGAAGCTGCTTGGCACTATCAAGGCGCCATGCTGTGCAGCTGAGGAATTTGGCTTCTGTAACCAGAATGGACTTAAATCTCTCCCAGGAGATAAGACCTCTGATGCCACTGGGGTAACTCCAAAAAAGAAAGACCTGTAAGGAGTCCTGTGAAGGCCTTGTCTACCTTATTCACTGTCAGAACACATTAGCATGCCTCACTCATTAAAACACAAATTTGAAAATATTCATTTATTTCTGACCAGTCAATATATACTGCTGTTGTGAGTCCTACAAATTGTCTCCTATCCCAGCACTTCCCTGTTCCTGTATGCCTTGGAGATGCATCTCGTGTCAGAAGGTTTACATCTGGCAGAAAACATCACCTTCAGGACATTACCATCACCATCAATGTCAGTTCTGACTGGTACTCTAGTGACACCAATTGCCAAGTATTCTAGGTAACAACACTGGGCCCATCTGAGAATCATGACTTCCTCCTAGAGTTCTGGAATACCCATGACCCAGTGTTCTGGATATTAACCTGCACTCAATATTCTAGATATCACCCCTATTCCCAGGGTCTTGGATATCACCCCTGCAGTCAGTGTTCTAGATATTACTATTCCCCTACACTGTGCCTGTCACATAGTAGTTGTTCAGTAAGTTTTTCTGAATAAATTGATGAATACCGAACCCATTAACCTTACCTATTTTATATTTCTTAGACATTTTGCTGAGGGATTACTTATTTGCTAGTTCAACCCTACAAAACTGTGTTCGATGATGAAATGATATCTGGCCCATTAATCCTGCACGGGCATGATCCATATTTTCAATGTCACTCATCGAGACAAATGCTGAATGAACATCTACTATGTAGGAGAAACCATTCTAAACCCCGAGAGACCTTTGAGAACCCTTAGTGAGCTGGAGATGTGTTTGGCCTTCTTCCCGAGAACACAGATCTCATCAATGATTCACAACCAGAAGAGAAAAGGGGATGCCAAAGAGATTAAGTGACTCTAACTAGCTACTCTTCTTCAGATCCAGCTTGACTTCTTTTTGGCTTTAGTCATAGGGTCTTAAAGTTATTTTTAGGACCAGCTAAACACATAAAAATAGACACAACCACATGACAAACTGAATAACCTTGAGGAGACCTCTAGATAAACATAGAACCCAAAGCCAAAATAGCTTACACTCATTGCCTATCTACTATGTTCCAAGCACTGTACTGAGCTATAGCTTCTCAGGTAGTTCCCAGCACCGCTCCATGAGCCAATACTTGTCTCTGTTCCATTTTACAGAGGGTGTAAGTTTTGAGGACTCTAAATAATTTGTTCAAGTTTTCAAGAACAAAATATAAGTTCCTGTCTGTCTGCCTCCATAGTTCAGGTTGTGAGTGCTATACCATCTACCTTATAAAGATAAAAATCTAGTATAGTCAGCCCACCTGGGATTATGAATTTTATGATAGAATACCCAATATCTGAACTAGAACAATACTTACACTTTTTGACAATTCTAAATTTTCTGTCTAAACTATGAATTAGTAGATGTTGCTAGGCAACACTTTCCAGCATTTTCCTTCCACTCTGTATTCATCATGTTCTTTTCCTTCATTCCCTCATCCAGTCTGGTGTGGCCCCTGTAAGTGCCTGAATCTAGCCTGAAAAGATGGGCTAGGGTCTCCCCTGTCATGTTCAGAATATACTCAGGTTGCATCTTTTCCCTCCTCACTTCATCCACCCAGCTCCTCACTCCTTCCCCTGTCTCCTAGTGCCCTTAACTATGGGCCTGTTGCCTCTCTTTTGTGTCTACATGCTGACCTAGCTATTGAAGTCTGACTTACTATCTATTCGCTCTATACCTCTGAAAAATGATCTCTACTTCCACTGTACTGAAGAATACAGACTTTCCTCTCTTTTTTGGCTCTGAACCTTTATGAACAACTTTAGGCTAATAACCCTCCCAGGCCAGCCTGCTTCTACCCTTTCTGCATCTTATTTCTGCAAGCAGTTTCCATTCTGCAAGATAATCTTTAAAAACAAGATCAAGATATTTCTGCTTTTCTTTCTATCCAATTTACATAAAGATTTTATTTGTTACATTGAATAGTAATACAACATGGAATTGCATACCATATATCTTTATATTCTTCATAGCACTTAGCCCAAGTTTTGCACTTAATGGGTACATAAATAATTGAATCAGTAAATTAATAGATATTTGGGCAGTGAATGAATAAAGAGATGGTATGATATATAGATGAAATAGGATATGATTTTTAAAATCTCGCTTGTAGTACTTTCTGCACAGTGTCTAAGAAATATTTGTTTATTGAGATTAACAGCATTAATTTATAATTGACATTGAGTCACACTTATTTGATTAACAGCATTAACGTATTAGCTATAATATATGGCATTTTCTGTAGATCAACCAGCAGCCTAAGTACTTATATAATTTTTAATTAAATAGCACAACAGAAATATTAATCTTCTCTTTTTACAGTAAAGGCAGATCAGGCAGGTTAAGTAATTCATGAGCAATCTCATGCGAAATGAGTAAGAATCATGAGTTAGATCCCAAAGTACTCTAAATTCAAATTCTGCACATTTCCACTCTTTCTATATCATACTACCTCATTTTTAAGAAATCTCATATAAATATTCTTTAGTTTTATTAGCTTTCTCATCTCTAGGACTAAATACCTGACATCCACAACTTAAAGGCGAAGTTTATTTGGCTCATGGTTTCAGAGTCTCCAGTTCATGAAAGGCCTGACAGACGAAAGCTGCTCACTTCATGGCAACCAGGGAGCAGAGGGTGCAAAAGGGCAATGGTGAAAACTCTCTCTTTTAAAGGCACATCCCCAGTGACCCACCTCCTCTAACAAGGCTCCACTTCCTAGTAGCACGTTTAACTATGAACATCAGTGGACTAATCCACTGCTAGATAGATTGCCCCTAGGATCCTGTCACCTATCCAGAAATCTCTTACACTATTCAAGTTGACAATTAAGATTAAGTGACATATCTCTGAAGATTTTCAGGTGTAACAGATGGAAACTTGCCTCTTGTCTTTTACTTCCCAGCATAAAGAATCACCGTGGATAGATGGAACTCAGGGAGGTACATTTTAACATGATAAAACGATGGTGAAAAAGATTCAAATCATAGACATCTTTCTAGATCAACAGGCAGGTGAACTCATAGTTCAGGATCCTAAGTCATCAAAGAATAAGAAGGGAATGCTCAACACCCCGATGAGACTTCACACTAGAAGACAAAAGAAGAAACTAGTAAGACAACGAAGTTAGGGAAGAGGGATGAGTGCTGAAAACAGTCCTTCCTACTTCACAAATCTGTTGAGGCACAACCAAGATTTTCAGGGAGAAGAGGTAACTCAGTTCTACTTTTTCCCATCTCTGGCTCTGTTTATGAGGGTGAGACTATTACTCCAAATAACTAACAGGGTAGGAGAATAAAAGAAGACTAGGAGAGATTCCACTCTAAAGTAACATCAGCTTTTAAAGTTGCCCAATGACAGATGGGGGCATTTTAAATTCAAATCAAACCACAGATACACTTTTAAAAACTAAAATAGCATGTCAAGCTTGAATTAGAAAATAAAGGGATGGGCTGGGGATTTAGCTCAGTGGTTCCACCGCCTGTCTTGCAAGCACAAGGACCTGAGTTCAATCCCCAGTACCAAAAAACAAAAAAAAAAAAAAAAAGAAAGAAAGAAAATAAAGGGAAAGCAATCATCCGTAAGCATCCAAAATGTAAAATTATTTATAGGTAATTAGATCTTTTAGATTTCCATTTGATAAATAAAATTTGCAATACAAATATCAATCAGATACAAAAGAATGGGGTCACCCTAACTATCTAAGCATCTCTGGTGGGTCTGTAGTGGAATGACTGCAAAAGGGAGCTTTTGGCCTCTTTCCCTTTGCTTACAGAATACATTTTAAGGTTAAATATTTCTATAGTAGGCATTTAGAGAAGCTTGAGACACTTAAACATGCAAGTGTCCTTGATATTAACTTAGGTATGTGCTCCAGTGTTGCTTTTAGGAAGCAACTTTTCCATTTTTGTAAAAATCTTGCTCTTCTCTTTCATTAGATAGTCTCTTGAAAGTTATTTTCAGGCACATGTAATTACTCAAACCAGTTAAAACAGATTCTATGATATTCACCCAATGCCTTGGAATCCCTTTCACTATTTCAGCAAGACTTTGTGCTGGTTTCATTGTACCATTGCATCTTCCCTTACATACTATCTGCTGGGCATGTCTGGGAGTTTGCATTCTCCCGGGATGGCTGTACACTCATAACTGACAGTGCAAGACAATGAAAGTCCAGCTTTCTGGCCTCAGGTTAGGAGAGTTCTGAGGTGGAAGCTATCCTCCATGAGCTTTACCTAAAATGACACCATATTCTTCTTTCCACCCATAATGCTGTCTCTCATTCCTGCCTGCTCCTCAAGGATGTATGTCCTCATCAAACTACTTCTACCTGAATCCTTATCTCATCAGCCTCTAGAGAACTTGATCTAGGACACACGCTCAAATTAAAGAAAAAATGGCTAGAGTGATTTTGGTAAGGCTGTGAGAGGCAATCATGGAGACAGAACACAGAATCCTCTTGGAAAGTAGAGCTTAAAAATACGTAGGACCAATGATTCTCTCCACCATCATGTGGCTCTATGTGCAAGTGTTAGGGATCTCGTGTCTACTTTGGCATTGGCCCCATTCTCCTTTCTGAAGACAGCCTTCCTATGATTCAGGCAATTATTTCAAAGGATGATCAGAAGTATGAGACTTGCAGAATATAAATCAACATTTAAAAAGCTATAGCTTCTCTATGTACCATGAATGAACTAGCTGGGAGGGAAATTACAAAAACAATTTTATTTACAGTACATTTAAAAAAAATACCTAGGGATCAACATAACCGAGGAGGTTAAAAAATGTACAACAAAAATTAGAGAACACTGAAAAAAGAAATTGAAGAAGTTACTAGAAGATGGAAAGACACCCCTTCACCACAACGTTCATAGATTAGTAGAATTAATTTTATTGAAATGGCCACATTAGCAATAGCGATTTGCAGAGTCAAAGCAATTCTCATCAATATTTTGATGTACCCTTCACAGTACTAGAAAAATAATCCTAAAATTCATATGGACACAAAAAATGCCAAGAATATACAAAACAATTCTAAGGAAAAGAAAGCAAGGCTGGAGTTATCACAAAACCTGATTTAAAATTAAACTATAATGTCATAGCAGCAGAAACAGACATGCCACAAAAACAGACATACAGACCAATGGATTAGAACTTGGAGACACAGAAACAAGCCAACACAACTACACTCATTCAATTATTGACAAAGGAGCCAAAAATATACATTAGAGAAAAGTCTGCCTCTTTAACACATGGTGCTGGAGAAGTTGAATATACAAGTTTACGAAATTGAAACAGCCTTTCAAACTTCTTTCTCATCCTTTCAAACTGGATGAATCTAAAATGGATCAATTCAAAATGGATCAAAATGGATAGTTATAGATATAAAACTAGAAACTTTGAAACTGCTAAAAGAAAACATTAGAAAGCTACAGGCACAGGTAAAGACTTCCCAGATAGGATTCCAGTAGCATAGAAAATAATAACAAAAATCAAAAAGTGAAACGACATCAAATTAAAAAATGTTCTGTACAGCAAAGAAAACAACCATCAGAGTAAAAAGACAACCTACAAAATGGGAGAACATCTTTTCCAACTAGTCTTCTGACAGAGAATTAATATATAAAAATATGAAGAGCTCAAAAAATTTAATATGAGAAACCAGAAACCAAAGCACCTAATCAATAAATGGACAAATGAATTGAAGAGACCAAACAGCTATTTCCTCAAAGCTGTGAGCAAGACATGCATACACACACATAAAACCTGGTTAAGTCCTAAAGTGACGGAGTGAATGAAGCTGTGAGAGAGTAGAACAAAGAGAGTAAGTTAATAAAATGCATTGGTATCATATTAATATTGTAAATATTCTTTATTTTGTTATTTACAATTGGTACATATGTATGATATAGACATTGGTATAGTATTGGATATTATAACTATTCTATTGCTTTTCAATTTTTATGTTTGTGTTAGTAATGTTTGCTGTACATAAGGGTTACATTCATCATGGAGAGTTGGTACACGTACATAACACATCTTAGGACCTTTTTAATCCTCTTTTCCTCCCTACCTTCCCCTTTCCTCCATCTTTCGGTCCCTTTCCCTTTTGCAAAAGAACTAGCTCCCTATTTCTTATTATCTATCTTTTATTTTGCTCTTTATTTCTATTTTGGGTTTCTTATATAAGAGAAACAACTCGATTTTTAAGTGTGTGTGTCTGATTTACTTCACTTAATGCTGTAGTCTCAAGATGTATCCATTTTTCTACAAATGACCCGTTTATCCTTCTTTACAGCAAAGTAGTACTCCATCGAGAATACCGTGTTTTCTTTATCTATTCATCTGTTGATGGACATATAAGCACCTTCCACAATTTAGCTCTTATGAGTAGTGCTGTTAAAAATATTGGTATGCATGTATCCCTATAATATGATGTATTTATCTTTTGGGAAGATACCAAGAAGAGGAATAGCTGGGTTAAATGTGATTTTCTAGTTTTAGTTTTTTGAGGAATCTCTCTACTGATTTTGATAGTAGCTGTACTAGTTTACACTCTCACTGACAGTGTAGAAGAGTTCCTTTTTCCCCAGAGCCTTTCCAGAATTTGTTATTATTTGACTTCTTGATGGTATCCATTATTTCTATCGTCAAAGAATCAAATAATAACAATTTCAGTGTTGTTTTAATTTGCACTTCTCTAATGACCAGAAATGTTGAACATTTCTTCATGCATTTATTGGCCATTTGTACTTCTTCTGAGAAGTATCTATTCATTTCACTTGCCCATTTTTTACTGAGTCTTTTATTTGAGGGCTCTAATTATTTTGAGTTCTTTTTATATTATAAATATTAAACCTCTGAGGAATAACTGGTGAATTTTTTTGGTTCATTCTATAGGTTGTCTTTTCACTCTGTTCCTTTGCTATGTAAAAGCTTTTTAATTTGATGTGATCCCAGCTGTTGATTCGTGGTATTATTTCTTGTACAATTGTGGTTCTGTTCAGAAAGTCCTTGCCTATTGCAGGAAACCAGCTTGAAACTGCACTGAACAGGCTTTAGATATTATTGATTTCCATTTGGCTTATGAATTTGGCTATTGATTAAGGTTATGAGTCACTCCAAAGCCTAAGTGGGAATTGCTAGTTGACCTTTCGGCTGGGATTTGGAGATAGACTTCCCTATGCCATCGGTCACATTTGAGGTCTCAATGATGGAGGAGGCTGTGACATCTCTATAGCAAGGAAACACTGCAGCTGAGGAATTATAACTCTGTCCAACTGTTCTCCAAGATCAAACATTAGCTAGATAATGCAGGTGACTTGTTAGCTATGACCTGCAAGATAGCACAGGTGGCTTGTTAACTGTGACCTGGCCTTCACTAGTATACATAGTCACTCCCCTTTTTACAGCCTGGCTCATTAAGTGCATTAGTTCTATTCCCTACATCTGCCTTCATGCCCCCTTGCTATGTTGCATAATCATAAATACGACTAACCCAGAGCTCTTGGTCTTAGCCAGGACAGAGCTAAGACCAGGTGGTCTTTAGCCAGGAGAGAGCTAAAGATCAATTCCTGGCCTCTCAGAAGTAATAAACTATCATTCATTCATTATTCGTTATTCGTTGCTCTTTGTATATTATTCTTTCATCCCCAGCTGTCCTGTCATCAGGTGACTGGGCACCCCTGGTGACTGGTCAGGCTATCAACCTGACAACTGGTCAGGCTATCAGTCATGACAGCTCATGCCTGTAGCTTCAAGAATTTTACCTGTTTTATCTCTCAGCAGATTAAGTGTTTCTGTTTTAACATTTGCATCTTCCATCCATTTTGTTTTTACTTTAGTACCTGATGAGAGCTATGGGTCTGGATTCAGTCTTCTGTGTGTGGCTAGCCAGTTTTTCCAGCACCATCTGTTAAAGAGACTATCTCAATTTTAAAACACACTAGTTATTATTTGGTATTAAGATTTTGCCTGAAAAAAAAATTTTGCCTGAGAACAGACCTATTGAGGCACAAATATTTCTAGTCTTTCATACAAGAGTAACTACTCTATATTCTACAATCCATCTTGCCTAAAATAGGTATGTGTAAAGGAAGAATTGGGGTGTGCGAATTGTAGTTTTCTCTTTCCCCCTTACAACAGTATGAGTGAATATTCTTGTGTTCTTGATTTGGCTTAAGTTTGTGGCACAGGCAGTTATGGAGAGAATTCACAGCTCTGCTTCCCAACACTTCCCTCCACTCTTCTCCCAGAAGATGGGACCCAGATCATTAGTTACATCTACCCTTTTTCTATGGTTTTAAAACATTCTTGGCATCTAGTAATACCATAACAGACACACACACACAGACACACACACAATATAACACAATCAAAACAAATATTTCCTGCCAAGCATGAGGGCACACACCTGTAATCACAGCTACTTAAAAAGTCGAGGAAAGAGGACCACAAGTTTGAGGCCAGTATAAATAATTTAGTGAGATGCTATCTCAAAATTTAAAAATTATAAATGAATGGGAATGTAGCTCAGCACTTCCTGAGTTGTTCACTCCCCTAGTATCACACAAAAAAAGAAAGGAACACAGGGAGAGAAGAATGGAGGGAGGGAGGGATTAAAAAGAAAAGAAAAAAAGAAGGAAAATGTGAAATACTACTTATTCTTCCTATTGTAATGAACTCCATTGTTTTCTATTATAATTGACTCATTTTTTTTAAATGCTATCTCAACCAACTAAATTGATTTAAGGCCCATTAGTGGGTTATAACCACTGCCTTGGAACATTAAGGGGCTTTGCATCTAAATGCTAATATTACCAGAAAGTTGCCCCTATAAGTCATTAGCATCTACTAACACCGTTTTGTGCAGCAGCTCATTCATTATTCATGCAAAAAATGTATTTTGAGTACGTGTTTCCATGCAGGGCATTTTTCTGAGAACCAAGAAAGAAATAAACATAAGGATGCTCCAAACCATCTTGAAAAGCTCATCTTTAAAAGGGTCCTTAGTTGCAAGCAATAAGAGCCCTTTCTGATTAATATTATAGGAGCTGCTTATGATATATACTATATAGTGGCAAATGTAACTATATGCCTAGATATAGATATAGATATCTTAGTTAAATACAGTAGATGATGAAGAGTAGATAGATTAGATAGACAGACAGACACAGAATAGAGACAGAAAGGATTTCCCAGAACCACAAGGAGAGGGTGAGAACCAAGTAGAGAATTACACAGCCAGAGCCGTCATCACACTCATTCCTAGAAATGGTCTTTTGCTGCCCCTGCTGAGTCCTCCAAGCTATTGTACATACGGCCAACACTCCAGCCAGCCCTGGACCTCACTTGCTCTTACTGGCATCACTGCCACTGCTGCCTTGGGAAAGTCCCTGTGGTGACCACCACAGCCCTCCCCAGCCCTAGATGGAGTCACCTAACACCGCTCCTCCGCAGTGCCAGTTCTTGAATATGAATGTGACTGTTTGAACTTGAGACATCACCCTTGCATGGTGACTAAAATCTTAGGCCCTGGAGTCAGATTCCTTAAGTTCATATCTTGGCTGTTCCAGTTACTTTTTGTATGTATAACTATGACCAAGTTACCCTTCAACTTCCTCAGTTGTACCAGTTTCATAATAGCAGCACTGACTTTAGTGGATTGCTTGGGGACTGTCAGGTGCTTGAATAAGATGGCTATTGCTGTGAGGAACTAAAAAGGGACTGTTCATATTTAGATTTCATCATGGAAGGTAGGCTCAGCATCCAATCAAAACTGAAAAGATGGAGAAATTTCTAAACCACTTGATGGGTAGTCAAAAAAAGAATGACCAGTATCCATTCTATAAGCTAGACGACTAGGCCAGAAGATCAGTTGAATGATGAGATTCCTGCTGTCAGGGGCCCAGGCTCTGAGGGAGTAAAACCCAATGGTAGTGGAGAACAGGGCTGCAAGCAGCCTGGGACTTTGTGATCCCCAGACTAGAAAAGGTAGCTGCCAAAAGGCCCAGTAAAGAAAATACCAGGAGGAAGACAGTGGAGGGAGGAGACAGGATGTTACCAACAGGCTCCCCACCTGACAAATATGCCTGAACAACTCCTGCTCCTCCCTCCCTCAGATAACTGGATTTCAAGAGCATCGTCCTCAAATATATTAGTGAGCTACTTCTACCTCACAGATTTTTAAATTAATAGTCAGAATTTTTATCATCAATTTAAATAGTTGAAAAGGTGGTGATTTCTGCCAGATAATATATATGCTTTAAATATATTTTCTTTAAAATCTTGAAGCTTCTTATGTTTTTAACTTTTGGAAATTGCTTTTATAAGGAAAATGGCAAACAAAGTTCCTAGTCACAAAGTGGGCAAAGCAGATTGATTTCTGAAAGGGGGGGAAAAAAAGATGTGACTATATTTGAATTGAAGTGATTATATTTGATAGTCTATGTCCCTATGTTAACCATTTGATTTCTGGATTCAAATTTTAAAAGAGATACAGAAGATATGAAGCCTTGCCATGAATTTGAGGCCTGATGAATTAACATGATACTCCTTTTAATAGTTTTCTGCTGAAAGCTCTTTTTGTCTTCCACATGATGCTTCTTCATGAGTTATGAAGTCTCCAGTTGTCCTTTGGGCACCTTAATGGGTAATTTCTGGGCAATGTACCAGAGTCAAATTTAGAACTGGTAGGGTAGATGAAAGGAAGCTATAAAAGAAGAGGTAGGAAGAGAGAACTCCTAGACTACAGGCATATTCACAGTTGGCCAAGTTGGGGAAAAAATACATTTAGAAGCTAAAAAATAGAAGTTTATTCCTTAGAAAGAACCCAGTTTATACACCCATTGGAAAATCTTCATGTCCCCCCCAGAGTCTATGTTTTTCATTTTCAAATTAAAAATCTATTCTACAGAAATATGTAATTTGATACTCTTTCAATCATTATATTATATTCACATTTTCCTATCATAGAAAACATATTGCCATATAATAACTCTGCATATTTTGTACCTACTGTTTGAGTTAATCCACTCTAAAATGGTGACAAGGGTAACAATTTCCTTCTCCTCACCACCTCAACAAAAGGCAAATGACCATTTACCAAACAGAACTAAGATTTTGGATGCACATTGAATTCTACTGTTTTTTGCTAGTAGCTTAAATTCTAAGGGGCCCTGAATGCCTTTAGTTTGAAATTAATCTTGTTAAATCATTGCATTTAATTTTGATATGTTAATGTTTTATAAAGTGCTATGCTACTTAGAGCAAATATACAATCTGAGAAAAAGCAAACTTTAAGACACTTGGGAATTTTTCATAGGCATTTTATAAAGAACCAATGGGTTGGAGAGGTTCTGAGACCTCAGCTTCCCTCTCTGCTGTGATCATTCTCAGGGCCTGGGGAGCCAATCCCAGCAAACCACCTCTGCAGAGCTCTGACCTCAACACAAAGGCTTTTCTTACTCTGTTCTCTTTGGAGTTTGTGCTGGCCACAGATATTTGGACACTTTTAAGCTAGGTTCTCTAATTATTGCCAGATTGATATTAAATAAAAATCTTCCTTTCTCTCACATGTACAGACAGATACAATATCCAATAAGAAATGAGAAATCCAAACAGTGTCCAATCTTTACACATTTGGGGGACTGGCAAAATCCTTATGGAATTAATTCTGTGAACTGAAATGTCTGTGTTAGTCAATTGTCAAGGCAATTCTTGTGTGGCAAACCATGTTTTCCACTCCTAATCTTTCACTTGCTCCCTGAATGATGGAAAACTGAAGCCCTTGGGTAGACTCAAAGCTAAATAACTAAGGCAATGAACAAATGAATACATAAAAGCCTATTAAATGAAAAGCGCCTAACCAAATTCCTTTATATTAAGCAAGGTTAGTCTTCTCAAGAGAAAGAGATTATTCTTTCATTTGCTTTCCCTCCTATTCTCCTGTATTTGTCTTCAGGAGATTGTTCACCCATTGTAAAGCTTGTTGAAATTACTAAAGCTGAATAAAGATGAAATATGACAGACTGCCTAGGAGACAGACTTTGGATAAACAGTGCTGAAATCACCACAAGTAGCTCTGCAGTTCTCTGGAGGACAGAGAGGCAAGAGCACCAAGGCCTATGGTCTTCAGTCTGCCTTATATAATGCTCCAATTTAGCAAGAGGAAAAGGGGTGGGTTACTTGAGAGGGGGTGAAACAGAGGAGATAATATATAAGAAAGACCATTTAAGTGTTTGCACAACTCAAGACTTTATTTAAATGTTAGGCTCCCTAAAGGGCAGAGTCCACTCTGTTACGCCAAATGAGAAGAAATGTAGTCTCCCCCCTCAAACTCCTAATGACATAATAGCTCTTTTATAAGTGATAAATTTAGTCTCTAACCTTTTTTTATCAACACAACCTATTGTGATTACATTTTCTGAGTTTTTTCTTCATATTTTAGGATGAGTTTTATGTCAAGAACTACTGAAGGGCTCCCTAGAGTTGACCTCTAGTCTACAGTGCAAGTTTTCATATTTTACAAGAGATGATGTTACCAGCCCTGTGCACATGACATGTGAACTGGAAGACCATTGTGGAAAAAGATCCACAGTTGGCTATCTGTTAATGACCAATCCAGTAGCCATTTCCTCTTCTTCAGAGAGAGAATTTGAATTTCTTTTCATGTCATTTTAACACGTGTGAATGGCTAGCTCAGGAATACATCTTAATCAGAATTAGTCATACATGGCCATCCCACCCCTCTTACCTCTGATTGGTTTTATCATAAGCATGTGATACAGTTCTGGTCAGGGAGTCAAGAAAGGAAAACAAATGAGGACTTCTGGGAAAGATTTTCTTACTTAAAAATAATGTAACAACGATGACAATCCATTTGTCCCACTGGCTATTGTGACTGTATGTGATAGCCGGTACTTGTATTGTTATACACCTGTGTGGGGAACCAGCCTGAGTACATAGCCAAAGAAACAACAGAATAGAGAATTTGGGAAATTATCTGAATTTCTCCCTACTTTCTATTTTTCTATCTTCTATTTGGCTCTTTATTTGTATATGTATATATTTTAAGTTTCTCATGTAAGAGAAATCATGCAATATTTAAGCTTGTTTGATTTATTTCACTTTATATTATGTTTCCAAGTTATTATATTATAGGGATACATGCACACCCATGTTTACAGCAGCACAATTTGTAATAGTTAAATCTTGGAAACAGTATATATGTCTATCAACACAGGAATGGATAAAGAAAATGTAGTATATATACACAATGGAATACTACCCTGCCATAAAACAAGATAAACTTGAGTCATTAATAGGCAAATGGATGCTTTTTACTATAAGTGAAGTCTATTTCCCCTCCCTTGAATACAATAAATTAGACTTAGTGACTCACTCCTACCAAACAGAATAAAGCAAAAGTAATAGTAGGCAACTTGAAAGACTAGTCCTTAAAAGGTACTGTGGCTTCTTCTGCACTCACTCTCTTGATCACCCATGGCAGGTGAAGGTGGCTATCATGTCAGGAGGATGTCCAAGCAGCCTGAGGAAAGGTCTACATGATAAGGAACTGAGCTGGATGCCTGACAACAGACATGTAGGTAAGTCACGCTGGAATACCTTCCACCCTCAGTCAAGCCTTCAGGTGACTGCAGTCTCTGCCCATCTCCTAGCTGTAACTTCATAAGCCACTCTTGAATTCCTAATTCATAGAAACTGGAAAATAATCTATGTTTGTCTTTCTATCCCACTAATTTTTGGGAAATTAATTAGTGAGCACTAGATAATTAACAGATTTTCTGCAATTAGATTCTCTGACTTTTCAGAAAAGGCATATTCACTGATAGAATGTTCTAAAAGATTGCATCCTAAGATCAGAGAATAGCAGGTTCCTCCATGAGTTGTCTGTTTTATTTTCTCCTTTTTTGAAAGACTATACAAAGCTATCTGAGACACATGCATAGCTTTCTCATAGTCCTTCTGAAAAAAGGAGATAACAGTTGCTCCAGGGCTTTACTTTCCATAACCATCTGGTAAGAGCTTAGAATCACTTTGGTTATGATTAAATCAATTGCATCTCATTGTATCCTTAAAATAGTGTTTATCAAACTTTTTATAGAAAAAGCCTTATAAATTATATTAACTGATATTCTATTTTTAAAAGGAAGGAGAAAACATTGACATTCAAAATATACATATAGCACATTAAAGACTTTGGAGAATTCTTTCTACAAACAGATTTGTACAGTTCATGTTTAACCCAGAATTTCACAAATGCAGGGTGACAGCAGATTTCCACTCTACACTCTCTTTTTTTTACAACAAAAATAATTATGAGCATTTCTTGGAGCACAAATGTCCTACAGAACACATAAAAACTTTGGTGTGTATGAGAAGAACCTCATCACAATATATACTGAATAGAATGTATCAGCATGATTAAAATAATCTAAAACACTCTATTTAAAATAACGTAGTTATCCTACAGTGATACAGTCACATGCATTCCTTAAGTAATCCAGTGTCTAAGTTTAGACATAAATATCAAGCCAAAAAATGGTAGGATTACCAGCATTTAGTTAGGAGCAAATTAGGACCCATATACACTAAGAAATATGAGGCCCTTTCCAAAAAAACCCAAAACTTCCTAAGTAGTTTCTTTATTTCCTTTCAACAATAACAGCCTGCCTCTTCATTTTAAAGGCTCATTTTAATATTTTGTATCTAAAATATTTGTTATGGGAGAAAATGTCTTACACAAGTTTTTGAAATACCACTATTTTGTATATAACTGAATTTGTATGTCTGTGCCAAATAAAAGGTCAACTAATTCACCTCTGATTCAACCAGCACTGTCAAGGAAGCCAAAGGCTGCTTCCTGATAGTGCTTTGGCAACACAATCCCTGATTTCTATCCTGTTTGTTTGAAAAGCCAAGTAAATGAGGCCCCAAACTCTTAGAGTGAGTAGGAAGATCATTGCAAGAGTTGATTAGGACTTGTCCTAACCAGACAAGGTCCCGTAAGGTAAAAGATTCTGCCTTAGGGCTGGGCCAAATCTGACAGCCCCAAATGAAAAGATCTGTCAGTAATGGGGTTTCTAACTTCTCCTTAGTATTATAGCTTTGAAGGAATTTTTTCTTTTGGCTTAAAATCAAACTACCCAATGCTTTAAGACTTCAGTAGAAATGTGATTTATGGAAACAAACATACAGATGGGTATACAAGTAATCTCAATTTCTTTTCATGGCTCTCTCTTCGATTCTTGCTGCTTTCACCATTTCCAACACCCAGGAACGGAGGCTGCTTTTATAATGCTGCTTCAAGGAGACAGAGATGCTTTTCCAAAGTTGCCTTGGTACAAGACAGACAGACTGTCATTTAGGTATTTGGTATCAACAAAATAACAACAACAACAAATGAATCCCTGAAAAAAAAATAGATGGAACAAGTATGGAAGGATTCATACGTCATAAAGTGACAAAAAATTACACCTTAGCCCTAGTGGCTGGTGAATCTGTTTGGACTCCTTCCAGATTGCTCTATCTTAACCCATTACCCATTATCCTTTACTGACAGAGACTGCTGCCATCTGGGCCAAGTACAGAATGACTACATTCTTTTTCACCCACCCCCATCATCTCCTAACATTCTGAGTTCCAGTTTTTCCGATATAAGAGATTCTTTGTCTGTAGCTTTCCTAATTTCCCACACCCAACTGTGCAGTAGGTCTGTAAAGGGTCTGTAAAAGGTATCATTGAGTCCCAGAATTTCTAAGAGCATAAAAATATCCAAACCACTCCCTTTGCTCTGCTTGTGATGGAATGTCCAAAGATGGACACTACAAGGTCAACCGCATTGTTTAAGAGAACCCTCAGTTACTACTCCAGAAGCTACAGATGAATTAGATAGTCTCAGAAACCAGAAGGGGTCCATTGAGTGGAGTCACATTGGACCTGGAAAGATTTGAGTGCCCTTAGCCTATTTTCTCCCTCAAGTAACATATGAGCTGCTCAGAGACTTTTCCTTGACATTCAGTGCTGGGAACCAGCCCACATTATTTGCTGTCTTAAGCAATGAGTTGTGTGGTACCTAATCTGTGAAGCCCAACACAGGTTTATCTCAGTGGAATACTCTGCCAGCACAGGTGGCTGGGCAATCTGAAGACAATAGGCCTGTCCTGAGAGAACAAGCAGCAGCCTCCAGGTGAGAAGGCAGTAACTGCACCAGACTTGCCTATTTGATTCTGGAGAGCGCTTCCAGCCAGATGCAATTTTCTGTGGGTGCTATGGTACTTGGGAAACACGATCTGGATAGAGATCTGAATCATAGTGGAATGGATGAGGTGAATGAGTAGGAGACATACAAGGGGTCACTTAGAAAAGAAAGAGTATTTCACAGGTTTTTAAAATACAGTTTTAGTAATTATTTTCCAGGAATAGAAACATATACAGTATTTTTTTAACTAACTGATCATTTCCCCCATTATTTCCCTGCCTTCCTCTTCTCTGTGTTGTATTCAGAGTAGCCAGACTCTACTCATGGACACACGGGAGGGAGGTAACAGCAGAAAGCAGAGACAAAAAGAACTATTCCATCCAGTCTCCAAGCATGAGAATCGCTGTTTACTGAGTGTAGACAAAGAGGACCTTAGGCAACTTCCAGAGATCGCCTTACCCCCAACAGAGTGGGACTTGGCAGAGAAGATCAATGGCCTTGAAGAGGCAGAAGCAAAGGAACAAGTAAATCTCAGTGCTGACTGCCAGAGACCAAGGACTGAGGACAAGATGGGAGGACGGGTTCCCAGTAGACTTCACCAGGGAAAGATGCCCCCAGGAGCAGGGCAATCACAACCTTGCTGCTTTCCATACCCTAGTACTTAATATACATGTATCCTAAAACTCAGCAGTAACTCCAAGGGGGAGGGAGAGGAAACAAAAAAACTCTGATCAGGATTGAGTTTCTTCTATACCAATGGAATAAAATTAAAATTAAATATGGAGAAAAAATAAAAGCATCTGGTTTTGGGTGAGAGTATTCCTAAAACAACAATATTTAAAATAAATATTAAAATTGTAATGTCCATCGCTTTTTCCAAATGTAAAATGTGGATCTTAGTAGAAAGGAATATCACCCCCTGTCTGTCTCTGTGTACATCTTTTTGAAGAGAAAAAGGAGAATCCAGTCATATTGGATTAAAGGCCCACCCCACTCCAGTATATTCTCATTTTAATGAATTCCATCTGCCATGACCTTATTTCCAAATGAGTTCACATATTTAGGTTCTAGGAAGGATGTGAATTTGGGAAAGACGTCATTCAACCCAGCAGAGAAATCACTGCCACTTTGCCCTCATAGTTGTGTCTCAAATGCCAGATTACAACCACTTTAATTTCTTACAGTGAGAAGAGAAACCAAGTGGCAACTTTTGCATGTGCATGGTACACGAGATTGAATCCAGGGCCTTTGCACTGAGATACACCCTCAGACCTTTTTCCCTTAAAAAAATTTTTTTTTAATTTTGAAACAAAGTTTCACTAAGTCATTAAATTGCTCAGTCTGGACTTAAACTTGGGATCCTCCTATCTCAGCCTCCTAGAATTTTGGGACCACAGACAGAAGTCAACAAGCCTGGCTCAACATATAATAATATTTTTTAGCTAAAGGTACATAGTAAAATGATTGAAATGCCACAAAGAAAGTAAATTGCAACCCTACTAACCATACTTCCTGGGTGAGCAGCTCTAGGTTCATCCAGGTGTCTCTGACTAACCATGAGTAAGAAACAAACTATTCTCACCCATGGGAGTGTTCTAGGCTCTGCTCCAGGAAGGCAGGCTCTCATGAAAACCCCCTGATAAATGTTCTTCTCACTGATGGTCCAGAGTCTATCTCCTGTTTTCATTTCCTATTTGCTTATACGACAAACAACTTAAGAATGGCCATGCCTTGAAAGAGAACAGCATCTTTTACCATCGAAGAATAGTCTTACTTAATAAATAGCTCATGCCTTAGGGTTTAAAAATTAAATTTCACAAGATCCAAAATCAACATACAAAAATCAACAGCATTCCTAAACATGATATTAACCTACCGAAAAAAGAAATTAGGAAAACAATTCCATTCACAGTAGACTCAAAAAATAAAATAAAATACTAGTAAATAGCCTAACCAGGGAAATAAAAGACCTCTCTAACAAAAATTACAGAACACTGAAGAAAGAAATTAAAGAAAACATTAAAAAATGAAAAGACCTCCCATGTTCATGGACTGGAAGAACTTAATATTGTTAAAATTGCCATATTACCAAAAGTGATGTACAGATTAAATGCAATCCCCATTAAAATGCCAACCATATTCTTCACAGAACTAGAAAACAATTCCTAAAATTTATATGGAAATAGAAAATACCCAGAATATCCAAAGCATTCCTGATCAAAAAGAGTAGTGCTGGAGGCATCACAATACCTGATTTCTAGTTATACTACTAAGTCATAGTAACAAAAACAGCATGGTACTGGCACAAAAACAGACATACAGGACAATGGGATAGAACAAGAAATGGAAACAAAGTAATGCACCTACAGCCATCTGATTTTTTTTTTTTTTTGGTACCAGGGATCGAACTCAGGTCCTTGTGCTTGCGCAGCAGGCGGTGAAACCACTGAGCTAAATCCCTAGCCCAGCCATCTGATTTTTGACCGAGGGACCAAAAATATATGATGGAGAAAGGACAGGTCTTTATCACGTGGTGCTGGGAAAACTGGATATCCAAATGTAGAAAATTTAAAATAGATCCCTATTTCTCGTCTTGTGCTAAAATCAAATCAAAATGGATCAAAGACAAAATATAAAACTAGAAATTTTGACAATGCTGGAAAATAACATAGGGGAAAACCTTGAAGTCACAGGCACAGGCAAAGACTTCTTAAATAGGATGACAGTATCATAGGAAATAATAACAATAATTAACAAATAAGATTACATCAAATTAAAAAGCTTCTGTGCAGAAAATGAAACAATCAACAGAGTAAAGAGATAACCAACAGACTGAGAAAAAAAACTATGCTAGCTACTTTTCTGATAGACAATTAATGTCTAGAATGTATAAAGAACTAAAGAAAATCCTCCCCCCAAATAACTCAATCAATAAATGGGAAAAGAATTGAATAGACACTTCTCAAAATAAGTACAAATGGCCAATAAGGATATGACAAAAGTTCAACATCTTTAACTATTAGTGGAATGCAAGTCAAAATTAATTTAAGATTCCATCTCACCCAAGTAAGAATGGTTGTCATCAAGAATTTAAAAAGCAAAGATTCTGGCAAGGATGCCTGGGATAAAGAAACTCTCCTACATTTAAACTAGGGCAACACTATGGAAATCAGCATGGAAACACCTTAAAAAACTAAAAATAGAAATTCCATTTAATCACTCTATACCACTCCTGGGTATATATCTGAAAGAGTTAGCGACAACATATTATAGTGACATATGCATACCCATCCATATAATGGCACAACTCACAATACTTAAGGTGTGGAAACAGCCTAGATACCATCAACAGAAGTGTATATATATGATATAGTGACCTTCAAAACCTGATCCATGCTCCCTCACCTACTTCTCCAGCCACTCTACAATAAAGCTATCAGAAGGGTCATCACATTACCAAACTCTATTGGATAAACATTTTAGAAGTCAAAACTACCTCAAACTACATTATGAAAAGTTATTATCAATAAGCACATCCTATTTTAATTTTACTTCATAATCAATTATGCACCATTTAGCTCCATTTTAAAAAACTGAATAATTGCATCCAGACAATTGAAATTTGAACTTAAATTTCAAGACTCACTTCCTCTTTGAGAAAGATCAGTATAGTGTGATAACTAAATGCAAAGAATATGGAGTCTGTAGACATATGGCCTTAAATCTGTCATTTACTATATGTATGACCTCTAGAGACAGTTACCAAACCTATACTTCAGTTTTCTCATCTGAAAATTGAGTATGATACTATTTCCAGTCTTAGAGGCCAATTGTAAGATTTCAATGCCTTCGTATCTGTAAAGTGCTTAGAATAGAACTTAAACAACAAAAAAAAAGCCTTCAGTGATCACTACCATTATTATTGCTCTTGGAAGGCTTAGTGTACAACAATCTTCAGTTCAGAGATACCCATGAGCTCTGATAATACTTTCAAAACCTTTTGGAAAAGTAATTAAGAGAGATGATGAGGGCTGTATAACAGATATGAAGAAATAGGTTTTTTTAAAGGAGGACAAAGAGAGCATAATCCAGTTATGTATGGTAATAACTGGAAGAGAAGTGTACCACAAGAGTGCAGGATCCAATCTTACCTATTGTTTTCTGTACTATCCATCTGGGATAGACTCACAAATAGAATTTTTTTTCCTCAATAATGCCTAGAAACTTCCCTTTCCTTTGTTCATGGTATTCCTTTCTTTTCTTCCTCTACTTTTATTCCTGGCAAAGAGTACATGGATTCTCACACCCTGCAGCATAGAACACCCCTTACAAAATAAACCAAATTTCTTATCAAGACTGATTACTTCTCATAGCAAACTTTTTATTTATGAGGTAGGCCAAAGAGACATAGATTCTAGTCCAATGCCCCTTGGAATAGCAGGGTAGGAAAAATAGAAGGAGCTATCTTTTCTTACAGATACATTCATAACAACCAAAAACACAAATTTCCTTTTCAAGATTTTTTTAGGGAAATCAGCATTTTTCTGAGATAATACAGTCTGGAAAATCCTCACTATTTGTGGATTACACATTTGTGAATTTTCCTACTTGCTAAATTTATTTATAACTCTAAAATCAATACTCTCATTGCTTTAGTAGCCATTAGTGGGAATGTTTTGAGAGAGAAAAAATTTGAGGTGCCTTATGTGCAAGTTCTCATCTGAAGTCTAACAAAATGATGTTCTACCTCCTTGCTTCAGCTCTCATACTATAAACACGTGTACTTTTCATAAACTATTTGGTGCCACATTGTTTAATCTTTTGTTTTTTATTGGTGATTTTTGTTTACAGTGGCCTCCTAAAGTAGTACTGGAAATCTATGTAATATTTCTGTGCAAAAGACAGCTGTGATATGCCTAATAAGGCAAATATACATGTTAGATAAGCCTTGTTCAGGCATGAGTTGCAGTGCTGTTAGACATGAGTTCAAAGTTAATTAGTCTACAACTTATATGAAATGAGGTACCTTTTGACCAAAATACACATAAAACAAACTTATGTATTTATCAGTTGATGACAATATTATGATGAGAGGCTTGGAGCAATTTAACCTTGTATTTCTCCTAGGAGCAATAATTCACTATTTGCTAACTCGGTGTACATGGACATTTTATAGATTATTTCTACAGTGACTAATAATAATTAACCATATATCCAAATCTGAATTACTGAATTCAAAGAAGAATTTGTATTGCTAGCACTCTCCAAGTGCAGTGTAGTAGGTTTTTAAAAATGAAATTACTTTTACAAGGTAAACTTGCTCATTACATAAATTGAATCTTTTATTTAAGTCATCTCACCTTTTGTGATAAAGATGCCTCATATACCTTTAACTGAAAGGGAACTGTGTAATACTGAAAACAATACTAAAGTTTGGTTTAAAAAGAATAAAAGAAAAAATAAAACAAAAGCCATTCCTAAAGTACTGTTCCCACCCTTTCTACCTACCGACTATCACCTACTCCATCACCCCACCAGATAGTGGCTGTCTTCTCTCTGCTGCCACAGGCTAAGCATCCATGACGCCATATTGACAAGGATATTAAGGTTTCTATTTGTCTATTTCCCATGATTTAGGTCCATAGAAGAAAGAATTCAGCAGGCATGTGTTTTCCTTCCCTGACAACTGGCAGAATTCTGGAGAGAAGAGTGAAAGCAGGTATGGCTTTCCCCACCATACTCCTTGCAGTAGTTTTGTTGAAGGAGGTCAGAGTTACAAGGATGGGCCCTGATGAGGATAGAGGAGCAGTGCGTGACTTAATACAAAGACTTGGAGGACACAAATCTATCTTTACTTCTGAGACTTAATGCAAGTTCAGATATGCCCATGACTATCCTCACTTCTGGCACCAATTGCAAGTGTGAGTGTCCTAAAGAAAACCAGAGGCTCAAGGGTTCACTAGAAAGATTTGGAGAACTCAACCAGGCCATCATGGTTATGGTTAAAGTTTGTGACAGCCAAAGGATATAGATTAAATATCAACCAAGGGAAGAGGCATGTTGGACACAGTGTGTGTGAAATACAAAACTTCTCCCTGTCTTCCATGAAATGGTGGGTAAAATCTATCATGTACATTTATGTTTTATAAAATGGAGTTCTTTTGAGGGATTTGGGACAAACTGATTCTTACATCAAGATTGCTGCTGGGATGGGCTGGGGATTTAGCTCAGTGATTCCAGCACCTGTCTGGCAAGAGCAAGGTCCCGAGTTCAATCCCTGGTGGGAAAAAAAAAAAAATTGCTGCTGGGAGAAACCTCAAATTGCCTGTGGGGTCCAGAAACCTCTCAGTTATAGATCAATAAATGGACCTAAAACTTTTTTTTCTCAAAAGAATTATAAATAGGCATTCAAATGTGAAGGAAGAAAGTTTTTAAGACCGTCTAGGAAATTACCATTCATATTTTCTGGTTAATTTTCTTGTTCTAATCTGGAGTACACTTGAGTGAAAGCCCAGTGTCATCCCTTTTTTGCATGAGTGTGCTAGGGATGCCCTAACAAAGTACCAAAACCTGGGTGGCCTAAACAGCAGAAATTTATTTCTCACAATTCTGGAGACCAGAAGCCCAAGATTGAGGTGTCAACAGGGTGAGACTCTTCTAAGGCTGCTCTTGGCTTGTAGATGACCACTTTCTCTATGATATCTCATATAGTCTTGCTTTATTCTCCTAAAATAGTTATACTGACTTGACCTTACAAGAGACATTTTTTTCTATTCTCTCATGATAAGCATTTTAGGAAAACTTGCCAGATTTTAGTAATTAATTGTTAATAAAATTTTGATTCTGATGCTCAACATAAAATGTGTAAGATCATTTAATATTTTTCTTGAGAATGACATCAAATAACACTAAAATAAAAATGATTCACATTTGGTTCAAGTGTGGGTATTCTGAGTGTTCTCACTTTAAAAAAGCCTCAGTAGATTTGCCTTCCCTTCTGATAAGTGAGAGTCATGGTCACACGGGACACAGTCATTGCTTTAGCTCCCTGGTGCAGCTTAAAAACAACTCTAAAATAGGCTCTGTTGCTTTTCCTGGTGCTGTGGCTGCATCATACTACATCTGCAATACTGCAGGTGTCTTTTACTCATTGCAAAGCAGTTTTTGCTCTCAAATAACAACAGCAAATGTGCATCAAGATTGAATATCAGGGACGGAATACAAACTAATTGCAAAAGAAATCTCACATTATGTAGTAGTTGATATTCTTGTTTAAGGACTTCTAGCTTTTAAAAAGATCAGATTATGATAGAAAAGAAGCATTGAAAATAGACTTCTCTACTACAGTTTTTGAGGAAAAATAAAAAGAAACATTTTACTATAATTATCCATACAATTAAAAGACTATACACAGAGGAGATTAAGCACATGGACTCCAGAGTCAAAATGCCTAAAGGCACACCTTTTGTCCACCTCTTAGTAGCAATAAACATTAGGCAAGTTCCTGGAACTATCTATTTCTCAGTTTCCTGAACTGTAAAATATCAGTGAGCATAGTACTTACTTTATAGAGTCATCAAATTTAATCAGTTAAAGAACCAAGAACAGTACCTTGGCACTAGCCAGTAGTCAATAATTGCATGTTAAGAGATCACCTCTTTGATCTCTTGTACAAATCTGGCACCCATCTCTTCATGGCTGCCTCATGTTCTCCTCACTCCTTTATTCCATGGTTAGCTTTCTAGGAGTCTTGACCATTGGTTCGCCTTTTGCATCTCTACTCCACCCCTTGGTGAATTCGACACCATATTTTAAAAAGCTGCCTGCCATTAATCACTTTGATAATAGCCAACATTTTTGATTATTCGCCATGTTCCCATGGTTCCTTTGGTGAAACACACCTTTCTCTAAGCATGCTCTTCCCTGAATTCTCATGCTAACATAAATTCCTGATGTTCTCTACCTGGTCTGCCTTATCCTTGAATGCTGGGCTTCCTTGACACCTTTTGCCCAGCCCTTTGTCATTCTACACACTTCTGAGTGGGTGATGAGGCCATGACCTCATCACCAACTAAATGCTGATTACTTTCAAACCCAAATCTCCAGTTTGAACTTCTCAAGCTCCAGAGCCTTACATTGCAGGTGGGCACTGAACATCTGAACTATACCGCAAAGCCTGCATGGGCCAGGCTGAATCCATCTTCACACAGAACCAGCTCCTCTTCTTGCATCCTTATCTGAGGAAACAGCATCACCATCCTCACCCCTACCCCAGTGTGCTAAAAGTAGAAGTAAAATAGGCAGAAGCCCCTCCCTCATAGAGGTTAAATCTAACTGGAGCATATGTATAGGAGACTAGCATATAAACCACATTTAATTTCCTGTTTGGTGAATTCTTTCCTTGGGTTTCTCCCATTTCCTCTTTATAAAATTGATAAACTGTCATATTTTGCTACACATATTTTCCTACTGTAACTTGTGTTTTTTGGATTCAAAAAAGTGTGATTTGTTTAATGTGGCCAAATACACTGAGTCTTTTTTCTTGGTTTTTTTATCATATCCGTTTATAATTTTTCTTCTATCAAGAGAATTAAGGAATATTCACTTTTGTCACTCTTGGTTTTTCAATTTGTTTGTTTCATTTTGTTCTTCCTAGAATTTATTTTAATGCCAGTGAAATTAATTTTATGAAGATTTCCAAAAGTATTTTTAATATACTGGATGGGATATCCATGCATAGCATTCTTCCTTGCTTTAATATTTGAGACCATTGATTTTTCTGTCTTGAAATTTAAATCTGCCTTGATTTAGAAATATCACTTGTAGGGTTCATTATACTTTTTGAATCTTGGCACCTCTCACTTATTTTCTCATTTGTCTTTCTCATTTTTATTTCTTAGATATTTGCTCTTAACTGCTTGCCTTGACTAAATTCTTCCACAAGACCTCAAAGATCACTTTGATTAAGGTGACTTCCAAACTGATATTTTCAGCAATGTCTTTGAGTTTCAAACTGCTTCTTCAGGCCTGACTCAAATTCGAACAGGACCAAACTCAAACTGCAATCTCCTATAGCCTTCAACAAGTTCATCCCTCTCCCATTTTTCTGTTGTTAATATTTTTGTTCCACTAGGGTCTCAGTCATACATATTCAAAACTTCAGAATAATCTTCTCCTTTATCCCTCATATTTGATTAACAATTGGTTCTCTTAAATGTTAATATTATTACTTGTATCTGCCGCTATATCTGTTTCCAAACAGATTAACATTTTAAGGCAAGAACTCTTTCTTGTAGTTTTGGGCAATATTCACATTGTTTCCAGGCATGCACTCCCTTCACCCTTCAGTGTTTATTACACACATCTAAGAGAACAATCATACTAATGTACAATTCTCATGCTGTTTCTAAAATATAAAACTGTAGGATATAAATAATAAAATCCAGTGTTTTACCCTAGTTTTCAAGGCCCTATATGATTTGATCCTGTTTGCTGAATTTCTTATTAAAGATCTTTAAAATAAGGGGCAATAAAGAGAAGAAAGGATAAAAAAATGAAAATGAGAAAAAAGAAATGGAAGAAGAGAGAAAAGCCAATTTAAAAAGAAAGATATTTTTATTGAAAGTGATAGGCTCCAATCTCAAAATAAATCAACCAAAAAAATGAAATTGTTGACATATTGTTGACATATATGATTATGAATGTAATAGCTGAATCTGGCTTCAGAATTGTTTGATCCAGGGTCTTAATGATATCATCAGTACATTATGTCTCTATTTCACAGCCCTGTTTTCCTCAGTGTCTGCTTCATTCTCAGTCAGAGTACCTGAAAAAAGACGAAAAGTATGACCACTAGTTTAACAAGCCCAGTAAGATAGCACTGGCTAACTTCTAGCATTAACTCTAATTGGCTCACTTTGGATCTTGTCTCAACTCTGAACCTGTCACTGTGACCAAGGTCATTTGGCAAACTTATTATAATTTAGAATACAGTCCTTTGCCTCAGCTGAAACATATGGTCTGAAGAGATTCTAATAAAGCAACACACATATATGTGTAAAAAGAACTAAATTTGAATGAGTTAGTAAGCAGGAGAATTTATTAATCTGGAATTGCCAATTCCACTAATCATCCATTAGTGAGATCTTGTTAAGTTACTTCAATTCAATTTTACTTTACTTTCTTTCTTTAAAAAAAAAAAATGGGCATAGAATTTATGCCACCAGCTGCTCCAAAAAAAAAAAAAAAAAAAAAAAGATCCTCAAATGAACTTTAATAAAGTACTGCCAACATCACAAATGACAAATGTTTGGAATTAAGTATGAGCTCTACACTGAAGTTCTTCACAGTGCTAATTTATAAATGTATAAAGCTTTTACTTTTAAAGTATTTTCACATTCAATTTTATTTGATCTTAATAACAATACTAGAAAATACAAATTTTTCATTTTACACATGGTGCATTTGTTTTTCAAGTCACAGTAAAAGATAGTCCTCTCCAATCTCCTCAGTGGTCTTATGGGATTGGTAATGTTCTCCCTTCTTATTCTCGTTTTCTAGTAAAATCACTTGTGAAGAAGGCGTATGGTGTTCCCTCAATACTGCCTCTCCCAAGGCCCACTCTTTAGGAGGTTGTGAAAAAGGCATTTTATTTCCATTTTAGTCTTCTTCCCCACCAGAATATAGATTCCTTTTGACTCCACCCCAAAATATCATTGGTTTCCTTCCAGTTTTGAAGTCAACCAATTGAGAAACCAACACCAATAAACCAACTAAGAAATATATAATTCTTTTAAATAAGAAAAATAAGGATATGCCAGTCTCTTCATTACTATTCCATTTTTTTTCCTGCAGCATAATTTAGGTAAAGAACTTTAACTCCTCTATGGCAGTGGCTATTTGTAAGATTCAGAAGCCCAGTTTGCACTTTACATGTTCTCAACAAGAATAACTTTGACATTTTAAAAGACAGAAGATAGAACTCATAACTATAGAAGTCCTTATTTTTATATCCACTCCTCCACAATACTATATTTCATAGTTGTCTGCACATAGTAGTTACTTAAAATACATTTCTTTAAATTAATTAAAACACTATCTCTAGAGATTCTAAATATCAAACTTTCTAGAGAAAATCTCTTTAAATCAGATTTCATTAATTCAGATGCTGTGCTCTTTCAATGAACTAAGATAAATTGTCTAATACTCAATTAGACATTTGATATGGTAAGTGATGAGTAGCAATCAATTAGATTATAGGGGAATATTTACTGATGTTAAAAGAGTTCTTGGTTCAACATTTTTCTTATCAATTATATAATGTAATTATAAAAGACATGTGTTGAATGTTGATTAGGAGTATAGGAATTGTGCTGCTTTACATTTTCTTATTAAACCCTTGCCACAAACCAATAAGATAATTAGTCTATTCTATGTTGGGTTTTTTTGGTACTGGGGATCAAACTCAGGTCCTTGCGCTTGTGAGGCAGACAGCAGAACCACTGAGCTAAATCCCCGGCCCAATTAGTGTATTCTGTTACACACAAAACACACCAAAACAGAAAGAAATCACCCAGGTAGTATCTAGGAAAGCTGTACTGACAATTTGGATCCTAATACATTGTAACATTATACTTTTCCTACTTCTGAGAGGTGAATACTCTTCAGAGTAGTACATTAACTACTCTGTGATAAATTGCATTATTTTTATACATACCTTGAGTAGGACTTCTAAATAAGCAATAATTAGATAGCATATCTTAGTTATCATGAACATTTGAAAGTGATTAAACACATTCTTTCTTGATTTTTTTACAAACATGCCTTCTTATGAGTTAATGAGTCTCTGGGACTTCTCTACTTCACTTACTACTTGTTAGTATTTTATGTCCAAGCTCCATACCTGCAACTCTCACTCACCTTACTCATGACTTCCAGTACTCCACAATACTTGCTGCTACTTCAGTTTTCAAGAGCTATTTTAATTCTTTAAGTATCAAATTTATATTTATTAGAAATAAATGTATTAAGCCTACATTTTAAATGTAAGATAAAGTGTTACAAAGAGAAGTATGAAATTAATCTTCCTGATTAATCCAGAAATACTTAATTTTCCACAAAAGCTTCATTATAATAATTCCATCTTTCCTGTAATGCTATTTCCCTGGTGGGAAGATCAGGTCAATGTGTTCCACATTTTTGGACAACTTTGTATTTTGGATCAGAAATGTATGGCAGTGAACAGCTGTGGAGAAAATAGAATGCAGTGTACTGGAAAAATGCTGGCCAAATTATCACTGAGATAAATCTCCATTGTTTTCACTCAACAAGCACGTCAATTATAAACTTCAAGCCTTCATTGTACCTTAATCCTGACCTTATAGGGTACAAAGGATAGAGATGCCTTGGTGATCTTTAATTCTATATCAACAGTATGTAGGCTAGAACCTATCCTGTATATTTCACTTCTATCAAGTTCAAAGACCATTTGTGTTTTATGCCCAGCAGGGATTAAAACAAGAGCCCTTTCCAGACAATTGTGCCTAAGGACCATACAAAAGTGAGTTGGTAGTCCATGTGGGCCTTCATGGAAAAATTCCTAAATACCAAAACAAATCTAATACTTCTCTCTCCTGCTCCATCAGTCTGTCACCTTTCCCAAATATGGAACAGCTAGCTAAGTATGAGTGGACAATATGTTCCCAGCTGAGTCTGACTCATCTTATGACTATGAATCCAAATCAGCATCTTTCCAGTGTGGGAAAAATCTGAACTTAATCAATTCCTCATGTAGAAGACACTTCCAATTTTTCTCATCCTCTCTGAAGTACAAGAAAGACACCTAACTTGGAAACTCAATGACCCAAACTCATCTGGCTGAGATACGTCACAAAGAAAAAAGACTATTGATGAATCTCTTCCTAGGAAACACAAAGAGAAAACATGGGGAATAATAACAAAACCATGGAACCCAGGCAAGGAAGCTAAAGTCATTATTTAAAGATAAATAAAAAAGAAAACAAAATAAAATCCTGAACTCCCCCTCCCACCTCAATCAGCAACTTTTCATTCCAGCTTACTCTAATCAAAAATACAAGTGCCACTGGCTGAACAAAGCAATGGAAGCATTTTCATTATCCAGTTCAAGTGCTATCTTGTTATATGCTATAAAATGGTCCAATGGATGGAACATGTAGCCCACATTATTGAATGAGAGAGGAAAATTAAAAATGATTATAATTTGCATCAACACTGGGTCAGAAACTTTAGTCCAATGCAAAAGCAAAGACATTCAAAGTTGAGAACTCTAGAATTCCTTTTCAGTCATAAAATATTTGAAACATAAAAAGGTCTGAGAAGTAGTGTATTCATTTACCCCCTACTTATGTTTCATCCCTCAGCTCAAGAAACAAAACATTAACTGTGCTAAGTCTCTCATGTGTTTTTCCCTGAGAGCACTATCCTTACTGACATAGGTTAACAGTATCTTTATTTTTTTAATTTTTAAATTTTATTTGTACATGTTTGCAGTTAATGTAGTTCATAATAATCTTGGGGAGTGGTTACATGTGTATATATTACAGCATCTTTCTTTCTTCCTTCCTTTCTTTCTTTTCTTTCTTAATCCCCTTCCTTTTTCCTTCCCCTCCCCCCACCTCCTCTAATTTTCCAATTCTGATTTTCATTCTGGTTGATATTTGTCTTAGCTCATGTTATGGCCTATAATGTTTACATTAATTGGGGTTATTAGGTTCTTTACATGGCATATCTTTATTCTTATTTTCCCTTCCTTTCCTCATCCCTTACCCTTGTTTCCTTGGACCACTTTCTATCCTTTCCATTTTCTTTGTACTTCACCTCAAATGAGAAGTGCCATATGGTATTTAAGCTTGTGTGTCTGGTTGAGTGAAATACTCAACAGTGTATTTTTCAGGAGCATCCATTTTCCTACAAATGTCTCCAATTTGTCATTATTTATAGCCAAGTAGTATTCTATTATATATAGATACCACATTTTCTTTATCTAATTGTCTGTTGATGAGTTTAGAGGCTACTTCCAGGACTTAGCTATTATAAATTGTGCTCCTATAAACATTGCTATGCATGTATCACTGTAGTATGATGACTTAAGTTCTTTGGGGAAGATACCTAGCAGGGGATAACTGGGTCATATGGATTTTCCAATTTCAGATTTTTAACAAACCTTCACACTGATTTCTATAATGGTTGTACTAGATTGGAATCCCATCAACAATGAAGGAGGTTTCCTTTTACACCACAGCCTTGCTAGCATTTATTATTATTTGATTTCTTTTAATGATTGCCATTATTTGTGGAGTAAGATGGAATTTTACTTAGTGTTGTTTTAATTTGCATTTCTCTAATGGTAAGATATGTTGAACATTTTTTAATATATTTATTGACCATTTGTATTTCTTTCTCTGTTTATTTCTCTTGCCCATTTCTTGACTGGGTTTTTAAATTTAGGTGATTTAATTTTTTTGAAATGTTTGTATATTCTAGATATTAGTCCAGTAGCTGGCAAAAATTCTTTCCCATTCTGTATGTTGTCTATTCACTCTATGGATTGATACTTTTGCTGTAAAGATTTTTAGTCTGATATAATCTTATTTTTTGATTCTTGCTGCTATTTCTTATGCAATTGAGGTTCTGTTTAGAAAATTCTTTCTTACACCTATGTCTTTAAGGGTTTCACCTATTTTGTTTTCCTAGGTTTAATGTTTGTGTTTTCATGTTTAGATTAGTGATCCATTTTGATTTTAATTTAGTATATTGTGAGAGATAAGGGTCCAGTTTCAATCTTCTGCAAACAGATAACCAGTTTTCCCAGCATTGCTTGTCAAATAGGCTATCTTTCTTTGAACATATATGCTTTTGGCCCCCTTTGTCAAAGATCAAATAGTTGGTCTCCACCCTCCACATGCCCTCGGTCTTGGTCCAGCTTCTCCCTGGACCAGGCGGTCTCCAGGGAGTGTGTTTGGCTCCTTTATCGAAGATGAGATGGCTGAGTGTGTCTGGAGTTGTTTTGGTATCTTCTAATCTGTTCCACTGTCCTCATGGCAGAGAAAGTGAGCCAGTCCCAGCACCCGGAAGAAGGCTCCCCGTCACCATTCCACACTCCTAGGGCAGAGAAGGTGAGCCAGTCCCAGCACCCAGAAGGAGACTCCCCCACCACCATGACAGTGAGGTCCCAAGCTCCTCTTCCAAGGAGAACAGCTTAGTTCCCATCAGGAAAACCATTCAGAGCAAGCTTCTCCTAGCAAATCAACAGGTTAAGATCTTCCTGCCAGTTCTCTTTTTATGGCTACTGGTAACAGTCTTCAGGTAGATGCTCCATGCCCAGACCACTCTGATTCAGTTCAGCTGGGCATTACAAGTTGACCATTAATCAATCCACCACAAACATTAAGTAGGCTGTTTTTAAAAACAAATTTAGGCTACCAGTCCACCATTCCTAGGGCAGAGGAGGTGAGCCAATCCCAGCACCCAGGAGGAGGCTCCCCCACTGCCATTCCACCGCTCCTAGGGCAGAGAAGGTGAGCCACACATGCCAGAATTACCCACCCCCCATGGAAATGAGAAGACATGTAAACAAGCCTCAAAAACAGACTTCCAGATCACCTACAGCAACCCCAA
>NW_004624743.1:29757988-29805203 GCF_000247695.1 Heterocephalus glaber
GAAGGGTGGAGAGGGTGAAAGGAGGGCAGGGGAAGGGGAAAAAAAATAAGAACCAAGATACTCATGTAATGGTACAAGATCCCAATGATGTATGTAACTGTATTTTATACCTAAAATGTACCAATAAACTTAATGGGGGAAAAAAAAGATCAAATAGTTGAATATGTCTGGGGAGGTTTCTGTATCCTCAATTCTGTTCCATTAATCCAAATGTCTGTTTTTGTTCCAGTACCATACTGGTTTATCACTATTGGTATGTAGTACAGCTTGAAGTCAAGTATTGCCATTCCTCCTCCTTTGCTTATTAACCAAACTTACTTTTGTGCTTTTGCTATTCTGGGTCTCTTCTGGCTCCATATGAATTTTAGGATTGTTGTCTCTAGACCTGTGTTGTAGTCAGCAGGATTTGGCATGTATTACAGGACACATAGTTTGTAAGATTATATATTTTATGATAATTACCCAAAAAATGAAATGCAAAGAAGTGCAAGAGATTAACTACACACTAGGGGCCCAAAAAATCCAGCTGAGGGCTTGGATTCCAGCAATTTCCCACACAAGTCCAGCCAGTGACCTAGAGCCCATGGCAATGTCTCATGCTTGTCTGTATTGAGGATCTGCACCTGGAAGGCCCAAAGGCCAGTGGTGGAAGCCAGAAAACCTATGCCGGTGAGAAGAAGGATTTGTGCTACCAAGCTGAGGAATCCACACTGGATCCAGGAAGTGATGCTCATGGTGAAGATCAGAGCTCCCCTGATGAAAACAGGAGCCATTCCCAGTGACATGGAGGCTCCAAGCTTCTCCACCAATGAGAACAGCCTAGTTTGAATCAGGAAAACCATCTGCAGCAAGCTTCACCCAGAAAATCAACAGCCCATGATCTTCCCCTCCAGTTTTCTTTTTATGGGTATTGGTAACAGTCCTCAGGTGGATCCTCTATGACCAGACCATACTGATTTAGTTCAGCTGGGCATTACAAGTTAACTGTTATTCAATCCCACCACAATCTCTAAAATATCTTTTTGGTATTTTGATTGGGACTACTTTGAATCTGTATAATAGTTTTAGAAGTAAGGTCATTTTGACAATATTGGTTCTGCCTACCCAACACTATTTTTAATTTGTCTTTCCTGTAATGTCCTTATTGTATATATAACATGTATAATTGTTCAGTATACTCTAAAACTTTAAATAAATTATATCATACTGTATGCATTCTTCTTACTGTTTTACTCAACGTTATTATAACTGTTACTTGTGATATGTTGACTTGAGTAGGAACTGTCTAGTTGATCAGTAAAGTACAGTTCTGGGTGTGTCTATGGATGATTGACATGTAGGGCAGCAAACTGAGGGAAAGAGACCTACATCGTGACCTTGACATGATGTTATACCCTATTGGATGGCACTAACCAATGACCTTATAGCTGGAGGGACTTAAAAGGGAAAGAAGGAAGTGTGCCCATTTTGGAAGAGCTTCAGTTTTCACTACTACTTTTAGACATCGATCTGCAGTTGTTCAGGCTTCCAGTGGAAATTTGCACCAGCAACTCTTCATTGAACTTCTGGACCTTCAACCCTGGAACACTGGACTGGTGCTGCATCCATGATCAATCTTGTTCTGTGGCTTCCATCCTCTTAGGCTGAGCATCTACTGAACCTTCTAGCTCTCCACTGTGCAGATGCCCATTGTGGACTCTACCAGCTCTGATCCTGTAAGCCTACCTAGTAAATCCCCTTATTTGATTATACATATATTTTATATTGAATTCTGTTCCTCTAAAGAACCCTAACTAATACAATTACATTATGAGATTTATTCAGGATCTTATATCAGATCTTATTTTTTAATTTCTTCTGCTACAGCATAACATTTCATATAGCATTAATATATATGTAATATATTCCTGTAACAGAATAAATATAGGGCCGGGGATTTAGCTTAGTGGTGCCGCTGCCTGCCTTGAAAATGCAAGGTCTGGAGTTTGATCCCTGGTACCTAAATAAATAAATAAATAAAATGTTAAAAAAACAGAATAAATATATATATAAGTGAATTCATGTATCCATTCATCTAATGATGAACACTTAGATGGTTTCTACTTTTTCCATTACTAACAGTACAATTATGAACTTTTTGTTCATTTCTTTTTATGTGATTGAAAGGTTCTTTAGGGCAGGGCTTAACAAACTATGTGACTGAAATTTGATCAACCATCAGCTTTTCTTACAAAAGTTTTATTGGAATACAGCAGCCATCCTTATTTGTGCATGTACTGTTGATGGCTACTTTCATACTAAAATAACAGAGCTAAATAGGTATGAAGAGAATTTATGGTCCACAAAGCTATTATATGATCTTTATAATAGTTTATATCCATGTTTTTCTGTTTTACCATATGTTTTAGGGTAATATTAGAAATGGTAGAGAAATGGTATACCTCCCTGGCAAGATCTGGTAAAGGCACAAAAGTGGATCCCTTTCTATTGGGTTCCTCTTAAGATTCTCCTCCACAACCTCTACATCCCATTCTCTTTCCTAAAACCTCACTCAAGATATATTAAAGATCTTTTTGTCTTAATTATAAAGACCAAGTTCTTCTATAGCTCTTATTAACTATCTTCCACATACAACTTTCTACTCTTTCCCTTGACAATAAATATAAGTAATTATATCCCCAGAAGTTTTTGTCAAGTGGAGAGAATAAAAAAGAAGAGAAAATGCTTAAGTTTTTCAATATGGAATACCTACTCTCCACACTGCATCATTTTGGGTCATTTTACTACCATGTAGATAACACCAGCCAGATAAGCAAGAGTGAAAACACAGTAAAAGAAAGAAGGATTCATTTGTACCTTTGACTACTTTGAAGGTGATGATCCATACCTAGGTATATTGGGACTATTTGGTTTTGACCATACTCTGGGATGGAAGGAAATTAGCATTTCTAATTTATTTTACAAGGGCTTATGATATTGTTCTGGAACAGCAAATATTGATTCACAGGCTATATTATTGTCTTCCTCGTATATATTTCTGTGACTTGAATAGGTAAATGGATCAAGGAGGCAGCTGGAAATGTGCAAATAAGATAAAAATTTTATGTGACAGTTGGTGAAACATACCTAAAGTGCTAAAATCCTAACTTATGCCTCTGTTTTACAGTAAAAACTGCTAATCTACATGAATTCAAGGGATGAAGGATGACAGAGAAGAAGGGAAAATGGGTTGGCGGGTCAAAGAAGAGAAAATCAGCATGAAAGAAAGAAAGCTATTCGGTAAAAGATATAAAATAATGATTAGCCTAACTCCAGCCCCAGACAAGTATAAGCTGGGCTATCACAACTATACAGCTAAATGTGCTAATACTTAGAAAACATGATGCAGGGACTTCCCACGCTGAGGGTGAATGATTCAGGACTGCATAGTCTCAAAGCCCTGTCAACTATCAACTTCCCAGAGGAGCAATGAGCAAGCTACATCGTGTTCTAAGCAGCACACATACCATGGCCATGAGATACCTTGGGATTGATTCTGCAAGTTTCCTTTTGAACACTCTGTGCAAGGGAACATCTAAAGCCATATATTTTACCCCCATTTTTCCTGCATCATTGGAAACCTCTTCTTCTATTGTCATTCTATCAGATCAGTTGGCTTCCAAAACTTGCTGGCCTTTCTACTCAATCTGAGGATGCCTTCAATCTTTAGGCATATGTATAACAAATACTTGTCTATAGCCACATCTGAGAGTTTAAGTAGTGAGAGTACAGAAACTTTAAAAGATAAACTCCCTTTCCTTAAAACCTCATACATTTATATTATGAAGTGGAAAGAACAAAGACAGAAAGTAAGCATCCAGGAACTGTGGCACAAGAAACAATGAGCTCTACCTGGACAGTCAAGGAAAATTTTTTCTGAAGGTGGTGCTTAAGCTGGATTTTGAAGAATAAAGATAGCCTTGGTTAGGGGCTGGGGATTTAGCTCAGTGGTTTCGCCACTTTCTGTGCAAGCGCAAGGACCCGAGTTTGATCCCCAGTACAAAAAAAAAAAAAAAAAAGATAGCCTTGGTTGAAGGACCAATATATTTGAAGAAATGCACAACAATGTAGAAACACATGCTATATATAGGGGAAATATTTTGAAATAATTATTCCTAGGAATGGTAAATTCCAGCCTCAAGTCCTCATGGTATCAGCACATGTACCTGAAAAAAGTATCAGCATGTATAGGCTTGGGTTGGGGCCAGAGTATATGCCGGCCAAGGAATTGTGAATTTATTCTCTAGGACCCCACACATCTCACTAACTTGAAGTTAATTAAAGTGAATTGTCATCTAGCTTTCCACTAAGCATATGATTAGGTCTCTCATGATATTTTTTGGCCAAGATGGGAAAATACAGGTTCTATTTGTGTGTCCACCTTCATATCCTAGAAGAATTGTCAAGTGGAAGAAGGATTCCACATTTGAATGCCATATCCAGAAGAGCTGGAACCAGTAAAGAAAGTTACAGGGAAGCAGGTTTCTCCTCTGCACAAGAAAAAAAATTTTAGGCAGTGCCTAATAATTATGTTAATGGGAAAAGGAAATGTTTCACTACACACTTGTTCTTGGTTTGGCAGAAGCTGTCAATGTTATCATCAGTTTTGTGGTGATACGCTTTGGTTTGACTTTTTTTTCTACCTCTCAGAACTATCAGAGAGTGTTTTATTTTTTTTAGAATTCCAAGTAGACACATTTAGTATCATTGAGATTGCTTGTCCCAATAAATGATAATTTCTCTATACTCCAAAGTATTCATGGATAAATTAGAGAGTAATGTTTTCTCCTTAAATCGCCAAAAATACTGAGGATGTCAAGGAGAGGGAAAAAAAGGGATAAATAAGGTTAGAGAACAGGGATACAAAACAAGTATTAACTATGTAAAAGATAAGCAACAGGTTATCATCATGCTACGGTGAGGATAGTGACTTAAAAGTGAAAACTTTTCATCAAGAGAGTAAGAATCTAACTCTATTGAGAAGTCAGCATTTAAAATAGCTACTTCAAGAAAGATCGGCTTAAAAGATATGAAAAATCCTTGTGTGCTTGCTCATAGCTGGGTGCTGAAGCAGGATGTGAAGGAGAGCAGCATGGAAGTTCTTTTAAAATAAATGATGACAAAGAACAAACCAATTTCCCAATGGAAAGATATAAGAGGTGAAATTTATTTTATAGTGATCTGGGTATTTGTTTGCACCAGAAAGGAGAATGTATCTCCACATTCATCAGTATTCTCTTCTACAAATTTAAGCTCTGCTTGGCTGACATTCAAAAGGGAAAGGAAAAAAGTGAGTAAAGGGTTCCGGTGAGAGCACAGTGCTTCATTGCTGCACTCAACCAACATTCACTGAGCACAAGATGTATGCTTGGAACACTTACAAAGTGTGTATTCCTTCAAAGAAGAGAAAAATTTTTGTACACCTTGAGGGCATCATCTACTATGATTAATAGGTCTATAAATTAATAGGATAGTAATAATAGTTAAGTATTTTACTTATATGCCATATTATTCTTTAAAATTTTGGTAAATTTTACAAAACTTCATACAATGTATAAACACAACATTAATAGTTGAGAAAGTCAGAATAAAAAGAAAAATCTCACATAAGTGCAGGCAATCCAGGACCCTTATCTCTAGAAGTGAACAAATTTGGCCATAATGCACAAGGAGCCCAATACTGAGAAAACACATTCTGTTAAAAGATTTGTGATAAGAAGCATTACTTTTTCTTATATATAAATCTGTAAGTAATTTTTTCTGTGCTATATAAGGGGGGAACTGAAATTTCCAAGTCAAGATGGCATCTATTTAAATACCTTCACTCAATGTAGAAATATTAAGTAAAATATATTGAATTATATTAATCTTTATGTACATAGGAGGAAAATAATAATGAAAAGTATCCAACTGTAAGAAACATGGTGATTTTAAGTTGAGGTGTGTAAATCCATGATATAAGAGGTACAGCCTGAAGTCAGACAGAATCAAAAGTCTAGGATTTTGACACTAACATGAGGTGAGAGTCAGAGGCACAAATCCTACTCTTGTGGTGAAAAAGCAAAGTCAGGCTACCCATTTAAGAAGAATAGGCACTGGAAAGGAAATCATCCCTTGCCCAAGCTCTGGTTGAAAATAGTTTCTTCAAAGCTTCTATAAATAAGGAGGGGAAGAGGGGTTGAATGAAGGGGAATGCGAAAAAAGAAGAATCAAAATATATCATGAAGAGGTACAAATTCCCCATGATTAATGAGACCATTATGTATACTAAAATGCACCAGTAAAATTAATTTTTAAAAAAGAAAATAGTTTCCTATGTGAGCACAAAATCTCGGGTCTGTGTCACATGATTGTAGAAGCCCATTTACACTGAGTTCAAAAAGCCCAGAGCCCAAACACAAACTGGAATTCATCCAGGAACAGTGAGAGCTTCTATAGATTGGGTGGATAGAACCATAATAAATCTGCAAAAGGCATCCTCCTCAACCCAAGGTACACAGGAGAGAGCCCTGAGAGAGGATAATTCCCCAGGACAATGAGCTCACAGACAAAAATACACAACATATGAAGGTCTTCACAAATAAATAAAGAAACCAACATAACTCAAACCAAACAAAATAAATCAGTAAAAAAGCATTTTAAAGTATATATATTTAAAGTGTTCAAAGACATAGAAATACTTTTCATGAAACAAAGCAAAATTATGAAATAGTATATCGATGTTAAAAGCTCAACAAAGAATTAAATATTAAAGGAATTTTTAAAAGAATTAAAAATTTTGAAGAGACATTTAAGAACATTTTCAAGAATGTAAGAGAGGAAAAAAATTGAGTTCATTTTTTTAAAATTAAGAAACATGGAGCATTGCTCAGAGGTACAGCACATGCTTTTCATACTCAAAGCCCTGAGTTCAATTCCTAGCACCTCTCTCCCTAAAAATTAAGAAACATGAAGGATAAGATAAATTTTTAAAATTAGACCCACAAACATCTAAAAGATATCCAGAAAGAAAGAGTCAAATTAGGGAGAAGCAATCCTTAAAATTGTTGAGAATTTTCTGGAAGTGAAAAAAGAAGTGAGTTTTTATATTTAAAAGGCCAATTAAGTATACTGACATATTGTGTAGTAATATTGCAAAATATCAAATGTATAAAGAAATCTTACCCTTTCCCAGAAAAAAAAGAGATTGTTACCAATGAATAAAGATCAAGAGACAGGAAAAAGGAACAGAGAGAATGTAGAGTGCACAAATTAAACGTATGAGGAATGAAAAGGGGAAGCATAATTGTGGTTTAAAAAAATAAAATAAGAATCTTTGGCAATTTAATGGCAATGTATCTTAAGATTTGACAAAATATGAAATATTTAGTAAATACTAAATGACCAGTACTGATACATAGAGATTTTAAAAATTCCAATGGATCAGTAAATAAAAAAATGAGACTGTAATTTGAAAAAATAGTCTCCCAAACTAGATATCTGTATGTAGAAGCAGGAAACTGAACTCCTTTCATTCTATAAAAATCAGCCACAAATGGATCAATTACCTAAATGTAAAACCAGAAATTATTGTACTACTAGAAGAAAATGTAAGGACAATGCTTCAAGGGGTCAGTAGAGAAAATAAACCTGGAAAACACAAGCAATACAAGCAAAAGTAGATCAATGGTATTATCTCAGACTAAGAAAATTCTGAGGAGCAAGAGAAACAGTCAACAGACAACCTAGAGAATGAGAGAAAATATTTGCCAGTAATTGACTTGACAAAAGGTAAATATCCACAGTATACAAAGAACTCCAAACCTTCAACCAAAACAAATAGTCCTATTTAAAAGTAGGCAAATGAGCTGGGTAGATATTTTTTTCAAAAGAACCAATACAAAGGCCAACAAGTATATGAAAAAGAAATGTTTAACATTATTAACTATCTGGAAAATGCAAATCAAAACCACAAATGAGCTATCCTCTCAGACCAATCAGAATGGATATTAACAAAAAAAAGTAGCAAATATTGATGAGGATTCAGAGAAACGAGTGCTTACACTCTACTGGAGTGAATGTAAATTAGTACAGCTGTTTTTTGAGAACAGTGTAGAGGCTCCTCAAAAAACTAAAATGTTATCTACCATATTTTCCAGTTACCCTGCTTTGGATATATATCCAAAGGAAGTAAAATCAGCTTACCAAATACCTGTACATCCATATTTATTGCAGCATTTTTCACAATAGCTGAGATTTGGGATCAACTTAAGTGTCCATCAACAGATAAATGGATGAAGAAAATGTGGTGTATATATACACAATGGACTTTTATTCAGCCATTAAAAAGAATGAAAACCTGTCATTTGTAGCAAAAATGGATGAAACGGAAAGACATTATGTCAGGCAAAATAAGACAAATACCTCATGTTCTTGCTCATATGTGGAAGCTACTAAAGTTCATCTGAAAGTTGAATAATAATTATTCGAGACTACAGGGACAGATGTGGATTAGAAAATGGATACTGAAATACAGTTCAATAGGGGAAATAAAGTCTAGTGTTCTCCATCACAGTAGGGCAACTATAGTTCACAATAACTACTTATAGTATATGTTTTATGAACTAGAAGGGAGGAGCCCGAAAGCTACGAACAAATAATGAGATTGAAATGCTAGTCATTCTGATTGGATCAATATACATGTACACATGTACTGAAATATCACACTGTGTGCCATAAATACACACAATATTATGTTATTTTTAAAATATATATAAAATGAAAATGAAAACATGTGAGGCTCTGTTTCTTTTTTTTTCCCATTAAGTTTATTGGTAAATTTTTAGGTAGACAATACAGTTACAGTCATCATTGGGATCTTTGTACCTGTACATGATGTATCTTGGTTCTTATTTTTTTCCCCATTCTCCCTTCTTCCTTCACCCCCTCCACCCTTCCCTATTTACAAAGACTTTGTTTCCATTTTTCCCTTTTCTCATGTTTTTTTCTTTTCCCTTCTTTCCTTTCCCCACCCCTCCCACTTCCCCTACTCTTTTAGACCTTTTCTTCCTATTTCACAATACCAATTACACATTTTGATCCTTATTTACACTTTCAGTTTCTCACACCAGAGAAACTATCCGGTATTTACACATGTGCGTCCTATTGATTTCACCGAAGAGCATGAGGCTTTGTTTCCTTAAATTAGGGCTCTAGTCAAGTGTTGTGGGAAACATCCCAGAGAAGTGTGCAAGATTGAGTCATACTATTTAACCTTCCTAAGAACTGAGTTCAGTTCCTCAATAGTTCAGTGCTCCTTTCACTGAAGAGTTATGGCTGTTTTGTCTTAGCTTTGACCAACAATGACCAAACTTTGTTTTTAAGCACCTTAGTTATCTCCCTATGCTTTACTTTTCCTGAGAAAACTCTTTCATTCATTATCTTTAGTTAAGAAGAAAGTATCCTAAAACATGTATCACTCAAAAAAAATTTTTGCTGTAGGTGGATGAGCCAAATTCAGGTAATAAAATTTATGCCTTCCAATCACTTCTGACATTCCCTGATCCCAGACCCACTATTTTTACCTATTAGAAGAGAAAAATCAGCATCATAGAAGAAAGTGCTTGGTACCTTTTCCTTTCTTCTTAAACACATGTTCTAAATACCCAATGACTCTCCTAGAGAGTGACAGCATCATTCTACCAGCACAGTATCATTCTACCAAGAAGCACAAACAGGTTTTTGAATGGGCCCTCAATCCCAGGTTCAGAATGAGAGATGGAGAGAACAACTGAGAATTGAGGCAGTCAATTAAATGAAACTGAGTTTCTTCCCTGAGACCCTACCCAGAGATGTATTTCAGGGTTTTTAACACCCATGCTATTTTCATAGTTATATTTATTACAGAAATTTCTGGGGTACTTGGTTCAAATTCACAAATTTCACAGTTTTTTATACTCATGGCCATAAGCTTGAAAATGAGAATAAAAGGCACAGTGCATTGATAGCTGACTGAAAAAATACAAAGCCACAGAAAGAAGGAACTCGGGTGGTTCAACTCCTCTACTTAAAAAACAAAAACTGAGCTCTTAGTGTCGACATGCTTGAAGCAAGAAAAATGTGAGGGGTAATCCTGGTTTTAATTTTTTTAAAGTCCTGTTCGGTTATTTTCTACTATAAATATTGCCTAAATTGGTAAAGATTTTTTAAATTTTATTGAAGTAATAACAAATGTACATAGAAGTTCAAATTAAACATGTTTTAAATTAATAATACAGCAAGCATCCAGGTAATGCACTAGAACATTGCTAATCCTTGAGAAACTTTTCCATGTCCCCGGTTTTGCCTTTCTCCTTTTCCTCAAGGGGAAACCACACTCTAATTATGAATATGACAACTGTTCAATTGCTTTACTTCATAATTTATTATTTATGCATGTCTCCAAACAATATATTTTTAGTTTTGCTTAATAGAATCACATCATCATATGTAAACTTTTATGTCTTATATTTACCACTCCACATATATTTCATATTTAACTAGAGGTGCAGAGCTGTAGTTCCTATTGTATTGCCGTCTCACACTTCACTATATGAATGCACCATATTTTATTAGCCCATTCTGTTGGTGGAAAACTGGTTGCATCCAGTTTGATGCTATTATAAAAATATTGTTGAATGTATATTCTAGCTTTTATGTATATGTACTTGTAATGTAGGATAGAAACCTGTATGGATATAATTTCTATGTTGTACAGTATGCACATAAGCTATTTGGAATACCTTAGAAGCTGCAAGATGCAGTTCTAACTTAACATGGTTTATATAATAAGAATAGTTTCTATTCACATAAGTGTAAGCTTGTACATTGGAAAAATCCAGTATTCTTTACTTCAGTGGCTCAAGCACTCATTGACCTCAAGAATCCAAGCAATTTTCACCTTCTGCTCTGCCATCCACATTGCTGCCCTCACTTTGTTCTCAGGCCAGGCTGCCCATAGTCACATGATAGCTGCAATAGCTCCAGCTGTCATAACCAATGGTGATCTCATCCAGAGAAGTAAGGTTTCTTCACTGATGCTACTGTCTTTAGTGTAAGAAACCTTTTCTTGACACTCCCAGCAAACTTTTTCCTACCTCAGAGGTAAGAACTGTATCACATTCCCTGCCTAAATCAATCACTGGAAAAGGAAATAAAGTTCATGTAGGCAAATTAATATATATATTCAATATACTCCCTCCAAGACTGGGAAGCAACCCTTATGAGAGACTGTATCCTTTATCTTTCCCTTAACTTTCGTTGTCATTAAATATCATAGTGTGTCTTTTAGTATGGAAGATGTAACTTCAAATATATACATAAATGGGTAGAAGAATATAATGAATAATAAATCCCACCCCATGACCCATTCCTCAGCTCCAAAATTAAATAATACTCCATCTCATCTCATTTATATCCCATCTATGTCTCCATATGCTTCCTAGATTATTTTGAAACAAATCCAGCTGTCATATCATTTCATCTGAAAATACATCATTATATATCTTCAAAATATAAGAACAATACAATTTTTAAATGACCAGTTCCTTAACATCAATAAATATTCTGTCAGTGTTCAAATTTTTCTAGTATCTCACAAATGTGAGTGTGTGTGTGTGTTTCTAGTTTATTTGAATCAAATCTAAATAAGGCTCAAACATTGCAAGTGCTTTATATGTCTCCTAAGAAAGGTTAGTTATTCTTGACCAAAAAAAATCAAATTTTGATAAGTGAGAAAAATGGGGAGTTGAGAAAAGGGAACCAAAGTTTAGAACCCCTAGACTAACAGGTCTGGCCATAATGTGGGTGGCCAACCAGCAAGACCCTGGTGTGCCAGTCAGTAGCCACACCCAGAAATCCTGTATCAGGGCAAGGCACATTACTACCTAGCAGAACTTCATCTCTGCAAAAGCAAGAAATGTTAAAGATTCAGATCTGCCAGGAAAATCATATCACAGGAAAAGAGTGCTCATTAAAAACTGAGTGGAGAAGAGCATGGAGTTAAAGTTAATTTCACTTCAGTAGGAATTTGTCTTTAAGAAATCAGCCTTTAGCAAAAGATTAATAAAGATGGTGAAAACCCAGACAGTTACAGTTCCCTGAAGGATAATATCTATTGATTAAAATAAAATTTGAAAGTCTAAAAGATAATGGCTCTAACTTACCACTTCTTTGGAATCAATTTGCTTTTAATCTATGCTTAGTTTTGTGAATTAGATAGTGAATATTTGAAATTATCTGTATTGTAATTTTTTTCATGTGGACTTGAGAAAAGGAGAAATACAGTAATTTAATGCCAATAAGACTTTTCCTCTAGTTGGGAGAGATAGCTTCCTTTCTACAGTGATTTGTGGTAACAAAATAAAACATATAGATTAAATAAGATTGGAAAAACATTAAAGCAAAATTTAAGAAATGATAGAAGGAAGGAGAATGATTAAAGCAGAAAATGAGGTAAAGGAAACGATTATTCAAACAGAAAATGAAAGCAAGAAAATCCTATATTTTAGTTATCTTTTTTCACATGTTTTTATTACTATGTGTTTGTGATATGTAATAAGTACACTCATTGTGGGGAATTGGTACATGTAAGTACCACAACTTGATCTTTTTACCTCCCCTCTCCTTCCTTCCATCTTCCCCCATCTCCAGTATTTAATATTTTTCAAATAATAAAACATTTAAGTTGTCTGCCTTCTTTCTTCATTTTCTCTGTTGTTGTTATTGTTGTTGTTGCATAAATAGAATGACAGAATAATCTATAACAAAATTAATGAATTTAGAAAATTTAACCAGGTTCCGCCTAATACATTGTGAAGAAACTATTTTCCACATTGAATACTGAAACAAAAAAATTCAAGGCAAAAAATTTAAAAATTTTCAATTATTCATACAGTTCCATTTTAGAGAAGGCCTAGGTAGTAAAGGTTTTCTGTCATGAAAATCTTGGTTTGGAAGCAAAGTAAATTAAGTAGACATCATTCACCTCTTTTTAAAAATCAGTTTTTCCATAAATCTTTAAAAACATATTTAAAGTTAACACATTTTTATATATCAAATCCTACTGGTACAAAAAATAAGATTAAGTTTGAAAATTGGATTTACATTTTTTCCAGTAAAAGCTACTGCATAAGGAATTACTCCCATATTTCAGATAATGCTAAGTCAATAACATTCTTGGTATAGAAATTGGAAATGTTTGGTCTGAATAAAAGAAAAACTGGCACTGTCTTAAAATATTTAAGAAGTTGTTATACAGAAAGACTAGACAATACATTTTCAAAGTTGCTCACAAAGAGAGAAACAGGAGGCAGTTTCAAGGCGAGAGATTGTGGCTCAGTGTGAGGAATAAGTTGTGTATCTACTCTTCTTCTGAAGGCATTTCAGTAATTTCTTGACACCATCACTTCTGTTAAGAAGATGTGCTCTAGTCAAAAATGGATGGACTTCACTTCAGAGTTCCCTCTTAATGTTTTATGCCCAGTCAACACTCACACCCAATACTTCATATCCTCAGTTTCTCAGAAACTCTGGATCTCATCTTCTCTCAACTTCTGTGCAGCCACCAGTATTATAAATCATTTAAATGCAATTATATTATTTCCTTGCTCAACTGCAACAGAGGCCCTCCATTGCCTACAAAGCAAAATTGTAACCCTCAGAACGATTTTCAAGGCCCTTCACAATCTACTCCTCACCACTCAACCTAATGCCCCTTCCCAGGTTCAGAAGTAAACCTTCTCATGTCAAACAGGTCAGATCTTTATAGATAAAAGTCTGGATTGGGGAAATGTTATAGACACAGCTTATCCAGATGGTATAAAGGACTTGGTAAAGTATCCTATAAAATCTTTGTGGTCTAGAGAAATGTGAACCAGATACTGAGACATCTGAAAGGTTCTGTAACTAGAAAATGACTGTCTAGTACTGATTAATAGAAGACTGACAGCCTCACACATGATCTCTAATAAATGGAGCACAGAATATCACCTGTCCAATGGTATAGTTAAAAATATTTAACTTAGGACCATGGATTTAGCTCTGTGGCACTGCACTTGCCTTGCAAGTGCAAGGTCCTGAGTTCAATCCCTGGTAGAAAAAAAGAATTTAACTTTTGTTAATCATATTTGCAGATTCCATGATGTTGAGAAAGAAAGCAAATACACAGCAGAAATAAGAAACAAAAACCAGTGAGGCCAGAGCCCCAGACAGAAAGAAAATCAGATGATATTCAACCAGTTCAAAAGCCAAACTATAAAATAAATACAAGGAGACAGAAACACTACAGAACCATTTATTAATCAGGCATAAGTTGTATTCAATTGGAAGCTTCATACAAGTCAACATGTGACCTTCACAAAAAAAAAGCTAATAAGATCTTGGGTTTTATTAATAGACATACAGTACCTATAATAAAGAAGATAAATGTTCCTTTGTTCCCTACAATCTAAATGGCAAAGGAATTGGTGATGTTAGGCCTGAATAAAGAAGGTAGATTGATTGGTCTCTTTAAATATTTAAAGAGGTGTCATGTAGAACCATCCCTCAGAAGTTCAATGTTCAATGGATAAAATAGACAAATAGATTTAGACTTTCTTTCTAACAATATAAACTACTATCGGAGAGAAAATTGAACCAGTTTTATGTATACCAATGACCTGCAGAGGTGGCCAGGATGAATGACTCTTAGGTATTTTAAACTCTGAGAGTCTACAATTTGGAATAACCCAGAAAACTGGTCAAAGCTGTGTCACTGGTCAAAACTGAAACACCAATAGATAAAATGCAGAAAGTTCCTCCATCCTCAAGAGTTATGAAGCAAAACTCTTTCTGTCACTGAACAAAGTTTTATTAGAGATGATGTATTACACTTTCACACTCGATTCATATAAAATCTAATAATAGATTTACAGGGAAATTTCTCTTTCCACTTTTTACTTTATAAAAACTTAAAATGTTACCTCATCTTAGATCTACTCTATAAGTTCTTTCTCCTAAATTGGGAAAAATATAGCTTTCCTACACATTTTTTCCAGAAGTAATTTTCCAACTGTAATTAAGTAAAACCTTAACTACAAATTATAAAATGAATATACTCTTGAGAACTAAAATTTGTGGATCTAAATTTAATTTTTATTTGAATTTATTTTGTGTTTCAAAGATATTAAGTAAAATAAACCTATCTGTCCCGTCAAAGCAAAGGCTGTATATAGTCCAAGTGTTTTGGTCTCTAACATTTTTTTTTTTTGTACCGGGAATCGAACTCGGCTCCTTCTGCTTGCGAGGCAGGTGGCAGAACCACTGAGCTAAATCCCTAGCCCTGGTCTCCAACATTTTTGATGGGTGTTTGATCAGTGCTCCTTTGGGATACACCCGTGTTGGCTCTGTATCCACAATTCATGCATATGCACACTGACTCCTAGGGACTTCCAGGCCTTCCATCTGGATTGCATTTACTTTCCATTCCCTACCACCTCACCTAGAATTTCCTTGAGATAGTAGATATGTTGAGAAGTCTTGCTGGCAAGACCTCTCATAGCTCCACTTTCCTGTCTTTCGTTTCTCTAGAGGCAGTAGTTCCCAAATTTAATGTCCTTCAGAACTGCCTGTGTAATTTGTTAAAAATATTAATTCCAAGACACCATCATTAGGTGTTCTGATTTTATAGCAGCCTTAATGAGGAAACCTTTTTTAACAAGTTCCTCTTCCTCCAAACATGGTATTTAATTACTTATTAATTTATTTACATAAGTGGCCAACAGCTCCTATTTTGAGAAAAAAAAAAGTCTCTAATGGACTCTATGTTAGTGTGGAGAGATATACAGCATAGTATTTTTCCCATCAGATCTGATAAAATTTATTGATTATCTATGTCTTTACACAAGTGAGTGATTAGGTTAAAAAAAAAAGCGTTTCTCCCTATACATACTACTCAATCTACACATTCAATGCAATCTCCAACATAATTCCAATGAAATTCTTCACAGAAATGTTTAAAAGATCAGAAAATTCATACGGAAGTACACAAATCCTTAAGTAGCCAAAGCAATTTGAAACAAAAAGAACAAAGCTAGAAAGATCAAACTAGCATACTTCAAAATATACTATAAAGCTACAATTTAAAAAACTGCATTGTACTCCCATAAAAAGACACATAGATAAATGGAACAGAATACTGAGCCCCAAAATAAATCCATACATTTATGACCAATTAATTTTCATCAAAGGTATCAAACCACGCAACAGGGAAAGGACAGTCTCTTTAATAATGTTGAGAAAACAAAATCCACATGAAAAATAAAATTAGAAGCTTATTTCATACATACACAAAATAAAATTAAAATGGATGAAACACATAAATATAAGACCTGAAACTATAAAATTACTAGAAGAAAACAGGAGAGAAGTCCTTGACATTGGTCTGGAGGATGATTTTCCTGGTGGGAATAACTGGGAAAAACAGGCAACAAAAGCAAAAATAAACAATTAGGAGTATAGGAAAATAAAACAGCAATAATTATAAAAACAACAATAATAATAATAAAATCATCACCAGAGTAAAAAGTTCTCCCTGTGGAGCAGAAGAAAATATTTGCAAACTATGCAACTTAAAAAAGGTTAATATCCAGAACATATAAGAGACTTAGAAACCAAGGGCAAAAATTACATGATCATCTCAATAGGCACAGAAAAAGGCTTTGACAAAATCCAACTCTCATTCATGATAAAAAAAAAAAAACTTGAAGAAAACAGTTATAGAAGGATCTTATCTCAATCGATAAGAGCCATTTATGACAAACACTGCCAACATCATGTTAAATGTGAAAAAATTGAAAGCTTTCTCTATAAAATCAAGGACAAGTCAAGTATATCCACTATCGCCATTCCTGTACAGCACAGAACCCAAAACACTAGCCAGATCAATTAGGCAAGGAAAAGTAGTAAAAAGGATATGTATAGGAAAGGAAGAAGTCAAATTATCATTATCTGTAGATGATATGATCCTCTAAATAGAAAAATAGAAAAAATATATAGAAATCCTCTCTATATAGAAAATTCCCCCAAAAGATTCCTAGAATAACCAAATTCAGCAATGTAGCAGGATACAAAATCAACAAACAAAACTCAATAGCATTCCTGTACAACAACAATAAATTCACTGAGAAAGAAATTAGGAAAACATCATTCACATTAACATAAAGAAAATTTAAATACTTGAGAATTAACCTAACCAAGGAGGTGAAAGACTTCTACAAAGAAAACTACAATATTCTGAACAAGGAGATTAAAGAGGACTTCAGAAAAATGGAAAGATACCCTTGTTCTTGGATAGACAGAACAACTATTGTCAAAATGGCCATACTTCCAAAATTGATACACAGATTTAACACAATCCCAATCAAATACCAACAACATTCCTCACAGAACTAGCGAAAACAACCCTAAAATCTATATGGACCCAGAAGAGAAAGCAAAAGCAATCCTGCATAACAAAAACAAAGCATGAGGCATCACAATTTCAGCTTTCAAAATATATTACAAAACTACAGTGATAAAAACAGCATTGTGGCACAAAAACAGACATGTAGCTCAATGGAGCCAAATAGAGGATGCAGAAGCAAAAGGCACATTCAGCTACTTAATTTTTGACAAGCTGAAAGCATACACTGTAGGGAAGATAGCCTCTTTAATGGTGCTGGGAAAACTAGCTATCCACATGTAGAAGATTGAATGTAGTCCCATATCTCTCACTGTGCACTAAAATAAAATCAAAATGGATCAAACATCTAAATGATAACAGAACCACTTAATCTGTTGGAAGATAAAATGGGTAAAACACTTGAAGATACAGCCATAGACAAGGGCTTTAACAGAATCCCAATGGCACAAGAAATAGTGCAAAGAATCAACAAATGAGATATCAAATTTAAAAGCTTCTGCACAGCGAAGGAAACAATCAACAGAGTGAAGAAACAACCTACAGAATGGGAACAAATTTTGGCAGTTATTCCTCAGAGGACTAATATCTAGAATATATTTTTAAAAACCCAAAAACAATAAGCTCTCCTAAAATAAAAGACCCAATCAAAAGGTGAAATGAATAAACACTTCTCAGAAAAAGAAGTACAATAAGTAAATGAAAAAAATGTTCAACATTTCTGCCCATTACAGAAATGCAAATTAAAACAACAGTGAGAGTCCCTCTTACTCCAGAAAGAGTGATTATCATCAAGAAATCAAATAACAAGTGCTGGTGAGGCCATGAGGAAAAAGGAACCCTTCTACAATGTTGGTGGGAATGTAAATCAGTAAAACCATTATGGAAATCAGTATGAAGGCTCCTCTAAAAACTAAAACTAGAAATTCCATTCAACCCAGCTATTCCCCTTTTAGGTATCTTCCAGAAAGAGTTAAAAATATCATATTACATTGATACATGCATACCCATGTTTATAGCAACACAATTTGTAATGGCTAAATCTATGAATGGATTAAAAATATGTTACTTATACACAATGGAGTACTACTCTGCCATAAAGAAGGATAAACCTGAGTCATCTGTAAGAAAATGGATGCACCTTGGGACCATAATAATGGTAAGTGAAATAAATCAGACACCAAGCTTAGCTATCACATGGTTTTTCTTACATGAGTGACCCAAAATATAAATAAAGAGTAAATTAAAAGACAGATAATAGGAAGTAAGGAGACAGATCTTTCTCAAATGGGAGGGGATCAAGAGGTGGGGCAGGGAGAATGGGAGGGAAAGGGGATGCAAAAAGGAATTAAGATAACGGACCAACGTCCCACAAGGAATCATTATGTAATGTAAGCACGGACCTGCATTAAAAATTAAGAATAAAAATTGAAAAGAAAAACTCAACAGCAAGAAAAAATAACCTGATTTTAAAATGAACAAAGGTCCTAAATAGAAATTTCAAAGGGAAAAAGACACACAAACAAGAAACAAGTATGAAAAAATGCTCAGCATCACTGATCATCAAGGAAATGCAAGTTAAAATCATATAATCCCGCTACTGTAGTGGCTAAGGCAGGAAGACTGTGAGTTTGTGTCTAGCCTGGGCAACTGAGCAAGACCTTATTATTACCTCTTACCTGTTAGAACTGCAATTATCTGTAACACAAAAAAATAATTGTTGGCAAATAACCCTTATACACAGTTATGGGAATACAAATTAGTACCACTATGGAAAATAATGTGGAAGTTCCTCAAAAAATTAAAGATAGAACAAATATATGATCCAGCAGTCCCATTGCTGAGTACATAATGAAAGGAAATGGAATGCACTCCCATGTTTATTGTAGCACTATTCACAATAGCCAAGATAGCACATCAACCTAAATGTCTACCAGTAGATGAATAGATAAAGAAACTGAGGTTTATATGCACAATGGAATACTATTCATCCACAAAGAGAAGGAAATCCTGTCACTTGTTGCACCACAGATGAATCCAGGAGGCATTATGTTAAATAAAATAACTCAGGCACAGAGAGACAAACACCATCTGAACTCACTCATATGTGCAATCTAAAAAAGTTTAATTTCAGAACTAGAGACTAGAATGGTGGTTACCAAGTGCTGGAGCAGTTAGAGAGCAGGGGTTAGGGTGATGTTGGTCAAATGATACAAAATTTTAATTAGATAAAGGGAATAATTTCAACAACAACAAAAAAAATCCATAGGTATACAAGGCAATGCCTGTTAATTAGCTTGATTTAGCCATTCTACAATATATACATATTTTAACCATCATGTGTGCAAAATAAATACATATAATTTTATTTTCCAATTAAAAATTAATTAATTTTATAAAGATGTCTTCCCAACCTACAAAGATGACAACTAATATGGTTCATGAAACTCTTCCTATTCAAACAGTGGTCTATGTGGTGCTTATTAGAAACATCCCATCTCACAACTACAGAACAGCAATTTGCATTCTGACAAGATACCAGGTGATTAATATGTACATTAAAATTGGAGAAGCAAAGCAATTGTATTAGATCCTATGAGAAGGTAACAAACAAAATGGATCTCCAGGTCAGAATTAGATTCAGCTTCAAATAATAGAAATTCAAAATAACTGTAACTTAAACAAAAAAAGTGTATTTTTCTCATATATAAAAGTCCAGATGTAGGTAATCTATAGGAGATAATATAACTTTGTTTCACTGGGTCCTGGGGGAATCCAGGATCCTTCTAGACCAAATGGCTGTTTTGATGTGTAGAATGTGTGCTGTAAAACTCTAGGCTGACCCCATTTACATAATAATCAACAGATATTTATGTATTTATGATTACCGTTTTCCTGTACCTGTCAATAAAGGACTTGCAGAATGAGTGTTTTTTTCCTAAATCATAAAAGCAAGCTCTATGGGCTCATGGAAGAACAAAATCTAGCCTTCTACTTGGTTATCCCTTTGTACTTTCTGATTTCTAGACTTCATAGTCATTTTCAAGCAGAATCCCACAGGAAAGAGCAAAACATATGCACCAGCTTTCTGCTGTTGCTAAATTGATCTGATAATTCCAGTCTCAGCACACAGCCCATTGATCAAACTGAGTCCCACAACACACTTAGCTACAAAGGAAGCTAGGACGTGTATAGCCTTTATTCCCAGAAGCAATATGCCCCAAAAATAGCTCAAAAGTCTCCGGCTGGGGATTTAGCTCAGTGGTTTGACCGCCTGCCTTGCAAGCACAAGGACCCAAGTTCAATCCCCGGTACAAAAAAAAAAAAAAATGTCTTTCATAATGGAATGTAGTTATGGGGCAAAATTAGGTGTTCAGTATTTGAGGATGAAGCCATTAATTCTGAATTTGTGCCTTCTCTAAACTGCTTCACCCAAATAAATGGTTCTAGTTCAAAGCCTAGACTTCAAACTGCCACGTGTGCTACAGCAACATTAGCAGCGTCGGTCTGTACTCCAAGTTCCTGTCTTTATTCTACAGACACCAGAGAGCAGGTACCTAGGAGATAATATTGAAAACCTGGTACACAGGAGATAACGTTAAAAAGAAAAAAGAAGCTCAATAATCACAGAGTAGCAATGAGGTGATATAATACTGACTTAAAAAATCAGGCCACAGTTTCTTTAATCCTTTATGTTCAATAGCATGAGCAACAATATAAACTTACAAATTGAAAAACTATATAATTCCAATGCATAAATTTATATTATCCAATAAATAAGAATATTTTTAAATATCGTATCTTGATTGATCATAAGAATTGTTGGTTCAGTTTTCTGTAAATTCATTTATTAAGTCAACAAAACACTTCCTTTTCATTTGAATTGACTGAAAGTCACAGAAATTGCTCTTATCAAATAAAAGACCGTAAATTATTTTTGTAATATTTAATTTTGAAGAAAGTCTTTCTGCTCATGCAACTCTTATTGGAGCTGTTAAGAGTATTTGAAAGGTTGTGTCTACATTGAGATATATTTCACATAAGTTAATTTGAAATGTAAATTTTGATACATCTAGAGTCTTACAGAAAAATTTTGTAGAAAGTTTTATTTCCTCATACAAATTAGTTTCATGAAAGTCTGAATTTAATTTTATATGTAAATTAATTACACGTAAAATGGTGTTTCAGCATTTCCTCCAACATTTCCTAAAATGGAAGCTGTAACAAAAGTTAAACATTGTGTCATGAATTTGTAAATAACCCTAGTCTGCTTATGTATCCCATCATTGTATCCTCAATTATAGGGAAAAATAATTTTGAAATCGTCTTCCTCATTAATAACTGGCTCATCTGAAGCTTCATGCAAAAATACAAATGTTCTTTCCCATTAAATGTGACAGTCTTTAAATTTAGTTTCTAAGTCTGTGAATATTTATTTTTCAAGAAAATTGTAGCAATTTTCAAATAGATTCTAAATTCTTTGAAGAATTATAATTACCTCTTAATATGCTTTACTGCAATGTCTATGTGTATAATTGCATGTTTTACCTTTTCTCTGACAAAACTCACTGCCTTAGTGTTTGAAGTTCTTATATCCATGCTCTGAGTGGAGAATTAATATTTGAGCACAAGCCATAGGGACCTCCTCCAGAGACAAGCCAGAAGTCCTACTTGCAGTCACAGCTCTCAAGCTGCCACTGCCTCACCCTTCTCTTTCCCAGGGCCATGGCCGATGTTACCACCACCAGTTTAGATCCAGATCCTGGCCACAGCTGCCTGCTCCACCACTGGGGCACAATGCATCTGGGAGTGCCTGAGGCATGCATGCCAGGCCAGCTGCATGGTGCCTACACTGCCTGCTGTCAACAATACCTACGGGTCTAAACTGAATGCTCAAGCCTAGACGCTCTCCTTGGCTCATGTGCATGTTTCTTGTCCCAGAGGCTCCACTACCGAACAAGCGCAAAGAAAATTGTGAAGTACTTCAAGACAGCAACAGCAGAGTATGAAACCAAGCATAGAGCCCCTTCCAAAGACAGTGCATGTGCCACTGCACCAGGGTGCACATCCACGAAGCTGGCCCTGCTAGAGCGAGAGGTGATGCAGCTACTACAAAATAACTAGCTTGCAACAATTTCATACTGTCACCTCAAAATCACAATAGGAAGAGAGACTTCTTTCCTCTGCATTTCACTGTACTCCTCAAAATTACAGTCCTCAGCATTTCTTCTGATTTTGCAGTGTCAGAAGCTGAAATCTTAATTTATTATTTTCCTTGCATGGCAAATTTGCTACCTTCCTTTCTTTTTAAATGGTTGGGACTTCTTTTCTTATGAAGATAAAACCCAAGGACTTGTGGTGCTGTGCTATCTCTTCTCCACATGTAATACGCAGGTATTAGCTTTTCTTTAGGAAAAAATATTTCTTCCATATTTCCCGAACTATCAAAAGCTATTTTTAAATAATACAAATGACAGTCATTTGACCAGGAAGGAACCTGTCAGGATTTTCAATAAAGCACATTTTATTTGCCCTCAAAAGTCTTATGCCTTGAGAAAGCAATTCTGTGTCTTTCACCAGTCTACCAAGCCCTGCAACCCAAGCTTTTCTGGCTTTTCTATGTTCCTCTATGCGACTTATCATGGTGTCTATCTCCACTTTGCTGTTTTCATTAACTGGAATAATGATCATTCCAGCCCAGATTTATAACTGCCTTGCTATTCTGACTTATTGTCTGATATTTTTGTGTTCCATTTTTTCACCTTTAAGGACATCTCTCCTGTCCTATCTACATAAGCCCTAAACTGAAGCTCTGCCTCTTGAGTTCCTCATTTGTGTCTATCAAAGAATTAGAAATACTGATTATGTTATGTTGAATTTTTCCTTGTTCTATCCAAGTTATGCAGTTTGTCATTTTATCCACCCCAGTTTCTTATAAAGCACCTGTTTCTGTAATATTCCCCAAATGCACACATACATGTATCCATGCAGATACATGTACTCTTTCAGTTCTCTAACACTAAACATCTCCCGTGGCCTGCATGCTCCAACAGGCACTTGGTCAGCAAGACTTGATACCTGTACTATATATAAAAACCCTCACCCTCTGTGCTCAGCTTTCCCCTCCTATACCAAGGGTGTTCTTTATGGTGTCTGTGTTCCTGGTTTTGTTTTGTTTTGTTTTTTAAGTTCTACCCGTTGTTTTGAGTCTAGTCAAGAGTTTTACTCCCAATGGCTACCAAAACATTTGAAAGTGATCAAGTTGGCCTTGCCCCAAAGAAAGCAAGGAAAATATAATGCTGGGTGCTATATTTAAGGCACCAGGCATTCCCTTCAAGAAATACATGTGGAAATACAGGATGAAACTTAGCAGACAATTAAGGGATTAATGTAAACACAGTGACATGAGAATAGCATCATAAACCTCTCTGTGGCCTAGGACAGTTGACCTGCTATTGTTCAAAAAACACTCAGAAAGGAACTGGGCCAAAAGCATGACATGATTTCAAGTCATCTGAAGAAGTCACCAGTCAATGTACAATGCCAGGAACACATGGTCTTCACAAGTGTCGTGAAGTGTTGCAATTTTGTGTTAATATTAATTAAGTCAACAGCCTTATTTTCTAAAATGCACCCTCTCTCACCATCAGGGGTATAAATACCATACAATAATATTTCTCTATAAAAGTTATCACTATAAGAATTATCGCTATTCAATTTAAGCTAATCTAAAATTATTATTCAGCTAAATGAGTTATTATATGCAAGGTTATTGTCCATTATGTTTCAAGATTATTATATAGCTATAAAATAATAGTTAGAAACATCATCTTTCTCAAAACTGAGCACATACAATGCTTAAGGCTCTGGAGAGAATTAAAGGTGGGATATATTATTTTAGCACTCAGGGAGTTTACAATCTAGTTTGGGGAAAAGAAAAGAAAGGTGCCAGGGAATTTATACTGACAACAAAGCCTACACCAATTCCAAAGATGAAGGCAATGCTGAGGGCTGAGCAAGTCAGGGAAAGATGTGCAATGGACATAGGATTGGGGCAGATGCCTGTAAGGATAGGGCTTCCACAGGGGAGAGAATAATGGTGTTCACAAAGCAGTGGTGTAAAGGAAGGAACACAAAAGGGGTTCAGGAAGTGGAATGAAAAGCATGAATTAATGGAAAGGCAGTAGTGGGGACGCTTGCAGTAGTCAGGAATCACTTGGCTGCTTGTGGTAGAATTGCAACTTGAACTAGCTTAACAGAAAAGGGGAACTCAGGATAGCAGTGTGACTTACATAATTCAAGAACAGAAACCTGACACTGAATCTGGGAACAATTAAAACCAAAGACTTCTCTGTGTCCCATCCTGCTTCTCTGGGTGCATGCTTCATCTTCTTTTCAATTCTGCAGACCAAGGGATATGGCAGGAAACATGTGACCCAATCACCTGCCCCAGGTACCTACACATTGCAGCTTCATCATTTCAGAGGAGGGGAGAACGGGCTTTGTTCCCATTTCTAAAATTCCTGAAAAAGACACTAGCTGGCTAGAGAGTACCGGTCAGTTAGTTAATGTGGAGCCTCTTTGAGGAAGACTAAAGATTAACCTGAGGGATGCAGTGTACTTTAGAAAGGGTGTGGTTTTAAGAAAAGGATTTGAGAAGATGGTTATACTAAAAACAATACATGGTACATAGAGAACTAGTATTCATAAATATAAATGTCCATGCTAAAAATTTTAAAGGCCACATTTTGTGTTCTTAACCTTAAAATTTGGAATTACCAATGCTTAAAACCACATATCAAGATGCTATCCAGAAAATGAATTGATTTGTTCCTGTTACTTTTTCTCTCAAATAGCTACAGATGGTCTTGAACTTACACTGGTTTGACTTAATGATTTTTGACTTTGTGGTAGTATGGAAATGTACTCAAACAACCATTCTGTTTTTCACCTTCAGTACAGTATTAAATCACATGAGATTTTCAAAACTTTGTTATAAAATAGATTTTTGTGCTTCGCGATTTTGCCCAACTGTAGGTAATTTAAGTGTTATGAGCATGTTTAAGGTACACAGGCTAAGCTATGATGTTTGGTAGGTAAGATGGATTTAATTCATTTTCAACTTTCAGTATTTTCAATTTTCAATAGACTTTTAGGACATAATGATATGGTAAGCAAAGGTACCTGTAATTTCACCTGCAGTTCATAGAATGAAATGCAAGTGCTCACTTCAGCAGCACATATGCTAGAATGAAATGTATCTTAAGGATCATTGTTGTTTTGTATTTTTTGCCAACATGTCACTAAATCTATATCCCTTCTTGCTGCTTATCTGTCTTTGTTTAACTAAGCCACCCATGTACAATCCTTTTACAAATTAATCTGCTCATTCTTCTAGTTAGAGAAAATCTTTTTATAATGATAATTGATGGGACCTGCACTAACCTCCAAAACATAGATTATCTATGTATATTAGGCTAATATTTTACCAATTTCATGTGATAAACCATATTATAAGGAGCCCTTACTGCCTTTATTCAGAAACACTGCATATTAGTTTCTGACTTAAATAGAAGCTCTGCATATTTCAACGACATAGCAAAAAAAGTATAATCAGAAGCATGACAGACAAACTGATATTTATGGTATCCATGGCAGTAAGAATATAGGTTGTACAGCCAGGGCTCCCTTTGGAACAATTTTGGCATTTGTTTCCTGGGACAGTCCTCTTTGCCATACTCCAAGGACTTCAACTCAGGTCCATCTTTCCTGTACCCTAAAGGCCAGAGCTTAGCCTCACAGGAGCAGGAACCTGAGGTAACTCATTTGGCTCTGAATCCCAGAATTAAGCAATCTGAGGCCATACTAAGTAATCAGTAAATGTTGAATAAATGAGTGAATTACATAAAATGTTTGTATTCATAAACAGAGGCAAACCTCTTCCAAGAAAAAGTAGCAAGGTTAAAATAGAGAAATGAGGGCTGGGGATTTAGCTCAGTGGTTCTGGTGCCTGCCTCGCAAGTGCAAGGTCCCGAGTTCGATCTCTGGTACAAAAAAAAAAAAAATAGAGAAATAAGTGAAACAGAGACAAGGCATCCCACAATTGCTTCCTTCCTTCAAAAATGTCCCTTCATATGCATATTCAATTATTCATCACATACCAAGCTGAGTAATTCCAACTCCTTTCATTGCAATTCAGTTACTGCTCATAGATAAAGCTCAGAATCTAAAGGACAGAGAAGTTTTCTGAGAGTCAGCCAGATGGCTCAGGTCACAGCTCTGAAGTCTGTTCTCATTGTCAAATGTTGCTTTTGATAAACAGCATGACTGCACTGCCTGGAAAAGTAATTCCTTCTATCAGAAGATGCTGGCAACAAAATCATTCTGGACCATAAAAATTGCCAAAGGAAATGATAAGAGTGTCAGCAAACTTAATCAGTAGGATGAGATCATCCTCTATTGGGTTCCTTGGATAACCAGACAGCACATAGCATACTTGGAGAGCTACATCTGTCCAAGCCCAAACATCCAATTTCATACAATACACTACATGTCTTTCTATTACACCCAAGATATTTTTCTAATTAGTAGAAATTAGGAGCATATGGAAGGAGGGAAGGAAGCACAGGCACCAGGAGCATGAGGTACTTATGAGGCAATCCAAGGGGAAATATGCAGTAGTAGATAAAAAAGGCTAAAGGTAGTAATGGCTTAATTCTTAGGTAATACTGTATGTATTAAACACTTGCTAGGCATGGGGTAAAAAGCTTAACCTTAACCTATGTGACCTCACTTAACTCTTGCAACAATCCTCTGCTATGTTCTACTTTAATCTTCATTTTATACATAAGGAAAGAGAGGCTTAGAGAGACTAAATAACTTGTTCATAACTCACAAATGACAGAATTAAGATGAGCCAATGTCCTTCTGAATCCAAAGTCTATACTCCTTAATACCCACATATCTTGTCTTACAGAACAAAGTTGTATACAGAATTTCCTGCTTCTTTGCCTCCTCTCGTAGTCAAGCTTCTTGTGGCCATTGTTTCTCTCCTATAAATTTAGTTTCACTGCTGTCCAATGATAGTTGTCACTTCCTAGTCCCCCCACTCCCTTGGTCCTGCTCTTACAGAGTATACTCATTTTAGGGGTGTAAGTGACAGAATACCAATAGAAAGGAGCCTAAATGAAAGGATTATTTTTCTTCAAATAATTAGAATTGTGCTTTAGAGCCATTTCTATCTGCTGATAGGGATGCTGAGAAATCAAGTGTCTATTCTTATAGTCTCAGCTGTGGAAGTCTGGATCTAGGATTCAGCAATAGTAAAAAAGAGGGAGACTTTTGGGTAAGAACTAAAAGTCTCTGTCACCTCCCTGCTAATTCAGAGGACCTCCTTTTGCACCGCTATAATGGACTTTTCTCCAGAATGACATTATTCCCTGATTTACTACTTCTTTAAATTCATTCTTTCCAGCTTCTTAATCTTGCCTGTTTTGCCTCCTATCTTTTTTAGCCACTGCTTCTCAACTTCCATTTAAAAACACTCAAATTCACATTTGAAAAACCCTGGGATAAGAAAAGCTTATCTGTATGCCAAATGTGCCTCTAGACCTTTGCTTTGTAAAATTCAAATGATCTCCAGTGCTTCAAGTGTAATATTTCTTCCTTAATTTATCTAAATCAGTTAAATGTTCATGGAAGCTCCTTTTTCAGAGTGTTGTAGTTTTCAATGTAGAGGTCTTTTACTTTCTTCATTAGACTGATTCCTAGGTATTTCCTTTTTTTTTTTTTTTTTGGATGCTATTGTGAGAGGGGTTGTTTCTCTTAATTTCTCTCTCCACGAGTCTGTTATTCAACAGGAAGGCTATTGATTTTTGAGTGTTGATTTTGTATCCAGCTATGCAACTAAATTTGGTTATCAAATCTAAAAGTCTTTTGGAGGAGTTCGGGGGGTCTTTTATAGAGAGTATCATGTCATCCACAAATAATAATAATTTAACTTCTTCCTTTTCTATCCTTATTCCTTTTGTTTCTTTCTCTTGTTTAATTGCTCTGGTTAGTATTTCTAGAATTATACCAAACAGGAGTGGTGACAGTGGACATCCTTGTCTTGTTCCTGATTTTGGAATGAAAGCTTTCAGTTTTTGTCCATTTAGTATGATGTTGGCTGTTAGTTTGTCGTGTTCTTGGATATAAAGAACCAATATAGTGAAAATGGCCATACTTCCAAAAGTGTTATACATGTTCAATGCAATTCCAATCAAAATCCCAACAGCATATTTCACAGAATTAAAAAAAAAACAATCTTAAAATTCATTTGGAACCAGAAGAGACCTAGAATAGCAAAGGCAATTCTGGGCAACAAAGGCAAGGCAGGGAGTATCACAATCCCTGACTTTTGATTATACTACAAAGCTGCTGATTAAAAAACAGCATGGTACTGGCAAAAGAACAGACTCAGACAGACTAGAGGATGCAGAAACAACTCCAGACACACTCAGCCACCTCATCTTTGACAAAGAAGCCAAACACATTCACTGGAGGAAAGATAGCCTCTTTAATAAATGGTGCTGGAAAAACTGGCTTTCCACATGCTGAAGATTGAAACTAGACCCATATCTTTTACCACACACTAACCTAAAATCAAAAAGGATCAAAAATCTAAATATTTAAACAGACACACTAAATCTGCTGGAAGAGAGAATAGGTAGAAAGCTTGAGGACATCGGAGTAGGCAAAGACTTCATAAACAAAAGCCAGACCACAAGGGAAATATTACCAAGAATCAACAATTGGGACCTCATCTTACTAAAAAGCTTTTTCACAGCAAAAGAAACCATCAACAGAGTGAAGACACAATCCACAGCATGGAAAAAATTTTTTTACCAGCTATTCAGATAAAGGACTATTACCTAGAATATATAAAAAACTCAAAACATCAGGCCCCCCAAATTTAAAGACCCAATCCAAAAATGGGCATCTAAAGTAAAAAGATACTTCTTAGATGAATAATTAGAAACAGCAAATAAATATACCAAAAAAAAATGTTCAACATCACTGGTCATTCATAAACTGCAAATCAAAATGACATTGAGATTCCATCTCATTCCAGAAAAAATTCCTGCTATCAAGAAATCAACCAATAACAAATGCTGGATGGGCTGCAGAGAAAAAGGAACCCTTCTCCACTGTTGGTGGGAGTATAGACTGGTGCAACCACTGTGGAAATCAGTGTAGAGATTTCTCAAAAAACTAAAACTAGAGGTTTCTTTGACCAAGCTATACCTCTTCTTGATATCTTCCTGAAAGAATTAAAAGCATCATACTACCACAATATATGTGCACCCATGTTTATAGCAGCACAGTGTATCACAGCTAAATCTTGGGAAAAACACAAATGCCCATCAACTGACAAGTGAATAAAGAAGAGGTGAATTTTTTATACAATGGAGTATTACTTTGCCAGAAAGAAGGATGAGCTTCAGACATTTATACCTAAATGGATGGACCTTGAGACCATACTCCTAAAGTGAAATAAATTGGTATGAGAAACCAAAAGTGGAAGTAAGGACTGAAATGTATAATGGATGTTGGGAAATGGAAAGAGAGTGTTCAAATGGAAAGGGGAACAAAGGAGAGAGGGAGACAGGAAGGATGGGACAAGAAAAAACGTTAAAATAGAAGGAAAAAATGGAAGCAAAGCTTTTGCATGTAGGGAGGGGAGGGGACTTGGGGGGGATGGGACAAAATAAAATAAAAATCTTTAAAAATGTTCATGGAAGCTCATTAGCACTTTGAGGCCACAAGTAGTATATGGCATTAGGGACTCAGAAAACTGAAACCTGCCAGATGTTAGTGGGAAAACTGAATAGAAGACAATGGCCAGGACAATCTGACTCATTTGAGGGCTGTAACTACCAAGTCAGTCTGTTCATAGAAAGATGTAGAATTGGCACCTTCATGTTTACAAAGCTATAAGCTTTCTTCATGCAACATAGTAAAATAGGTATGATTGAAAGATTATAAGGACTTGCCCTTATCAAAGTGTTTTTAACACTCCCATATGAAATTAGGTAGTTGAAAATTCATTCTATTAGATTGTTTTGATTTTGTGGTTTGAGAGTCTTTTGTTAGAGTGCAAACATCAGTGAGTAGAGTCACATTTGTGTCAGCAAATACTGTGCCTTGTAATAGTGAAGGGCAATGAGTGGACAGAAGTGGGCATAAAATAATTTTGTGATAAAAATTGCAATGAATGCTTAATTTTTTCTTAAAATTATTACAGTAAAAGATATATTGCCATTACTCCCCCCCAAATACTCTACTTTAAACACAATTATCACATGAGAATTCCTCCTTTCTAAAGCAGTTCTGGAAGTCCTCTTTCGTGAGTGTCTTTAGTTGTCTGTCATGACTACCTTGATGTCCTGAATTGAATCAAAACATTTAGTGTTCACAGTCATTTTGACCTTGGAGAAGAGCGAGAAGCCATGCAGTGCCAGATGTGAATAGGGCAGATGAGGAAACATCATAATGTTTTTAAAAGCCTGCCTTTCCACTGGATGACACTCACCAGCAGCATTCAACAAATATTTTATCACACCTCATAAAGACACGAAAGAGGACTTCCAGAACTGCTTCAGAAAGTGGCAAGAATGATTGAATAAGTATATTTGAAGCAAAAGGAAACATTTTGAGAGAAGCTAATGGTGATATTTCTTTTATTGCAATAATTTTTTAATTTAAACATTCACTGCATATTTTGATTGTACCTCATATATAAAAACCTACAATGCAGTTGGTGGTAAACACACACACACACACACACACAAATTTTGATATACTACCTCCTTGAGAACCACTTTATAAATGAGAGAAAACCAAAATGGGCAATTTCTGTAATTTACGTTATATATCGAAGTGGGACATACAAATTCACACTTTTGTTTTCATTTGAAAATTTGGAAGATCTGCAAGCACAGGATTTAAATTTCTTCATATAACAATTAGTCAAAGCTGAGTAGCAGCTACTATTAGATGGAGCATGTGTTCCAAGTCTGTCACAGTCCTTCTACCTATGTTGCCTATTACTGAGAAGAATATGAGCTGTCATTTATCATTGTGCTTTTACTAGAAGTTTTCTAATCAAGAAATATCTCTTATAATTATGACCCTAAGAGTGAGAAAATAAAATACCCAATGCATAAGGTGCCTCCAAAATATGGTAGAGATTTCTGGTGTTCACCACCATCTGTGTTCTCTTCTCTGTTGGCCTTACATTTGTCAGACCACTCATACCTAACCACAGAATATGAGCAAGTAACAAGATCACATATGTGAAAGAGTTAAAGTAGATATACAGGAGAGGCCTGTCATTCCATCAGTAAATGCATACCGATCCAGGGGAGCACCTGTGTGGCCCAGACCAGCATGGCTGCAGGCGAATCCCAGCCAGGGCTCCTCCTCAACACCAGAGGCTCAAGCACACCTGCTAAAGCCAAAGGATGGCCCACAAAAGAGCTGCACAGGTGCACAAGCTTCAGCCAGAGCCTCACCATTCCATCTGTAAGTGCGCACAGATCCCAGGGAGCAGCTGTGTGGATTGGACCAGTGCGGCTGCAGGCAGATCCCAGCCAGGGATCTGCTCTGACACCAGAGGCTTGGGCACAGCCGACCAAGCCAAAGGCCCACCCAGAAAGGAACTAGACAGGGACTGGATAAAGAAGATGTGGGTTTTTTAATAAAATGGAGTACTACTCAGCCATAAAGAATGAGAAACTAGAGTCATTTATACCTAAATGGATGCATATTGAGGCCATACTCTTAAGTGAAATAAATAGGACACACATGTGTAAATACTGAATAGTTTCTCTAGTGTGAGAAACTGAGAGTGCAAATAAAGATTAAAAGGATTAATAACTAATAGTTGATACTTTGAAATAGGAAAAGGTCCAAAGGGGTAGGGGTGGTGGGAGGAGATGGGAAAAGGAAAGAATGGAAAGGAAAAACTATGAGAAAAGAAAAAAAAATGGAAATGAAATATGTAAATAGGGAAGGGTGGAGGGGTGAAGGGCACACAGTTATTGGGGAAAAAATAAGAACCAAGATGCATCATGTACAGGTACAAGCACCCAATGATAAATGTAAACATATTGTATACCTAAAATGTACCAAAAAAGAATTTAAGGAAAAAAAGGAAGGAAAGAAACTAGACAGGGGCACAAGCTTCAGCCAGAGGCCCACACTGACATCACTGACAAGTGCTTGGAGATACTAGCCCAGACGCCTGCACAGACAACAGGAACTAGGGTGCACAGACAACAGGAACTAGGGTACACAGCCCCCAGCCAAAGGGCCTCCCTGACAACAGCCACATAGGGGCCCCAGAGAGAGGCATGCCTAGATACCATTCCAAGTGTGCACAGAACCCAGTCAAAAGCCCACCCAGACAACAGGTCAGCTCAGGGATCCAGAAGACCACCACTCTGAACCCAGGAATTGGTGTACTGGTGAGCAGAGTAAAGGCTGCTCACTGGCTAGCTCAGAATTCAAGACCACTGGGTGAGCAAAGTCGCCTCAACAAAGGCACAGCAGGTTGCATCTACTGAAATGAGAAGACACATAAATAAGTCTCGAAACCAGACTTCCAGATCACCTAAGGCAACGCCAAAGGGCAACAAGATCGAATAATCTGATACTCAACCACCTGGACTCCCTGAACTGGCAACAAAAGAGGACCTGGAAAAAAATGAAATCAGAAATAATTTCTCAGATAACAGCAGATATTGTGCCCAAAGTACAAGACATGATTAATAAATCTAGAGAGGAAACAGATTTAAAAAAATAGAGGAGCTGAGGAACATGATGGAATCCCAACACATGAAACAAATGGAATCCATAAAACAGATGCAAACAGATTTCCAGGATATTTAAAAACTCCATTGACAGTTTACACAGCAGAAGGAGGCAATGCAAGGATAGAATTTCAGATACAGAAGATAGGATGGAAATTAGTGACCAGGAAAAGAAAAATTTCTTTAAAATACAAAAGGACCATGAAAAATCAATCCAGCAGCTGCTAGACAATGCAAAGAATAACATCAGACAGATCAGAGTCAATGAAGTAACAGGAGAGAGTGCAGATGACATAAAAAACACTGTTCACAGAAGTAATGGCAGAAAACTTCCCAAATAGGGGAAAAGAACTTGACAAGTGAGGTATATAGGACTCTAAATAGCCTTGATCAAAAAAAATCTACACATAGGCATAGTTAAGAGTCCAGAAACCAAATAGAAGAACTAAATTCTACAAGCAGTTAGAGAAAAGAAACAAATCACATACAAAGGAAAGCCCACCAGAATCACATCAGACTTCTCAACACAAACCCATAAGGCAAGAAGAGCATGGAGTGACATATTACAAGCCCTAAAGGAAAACAACCACCAACCCAGACTGATGTACCCTGCAAAACTATCTTTCAAAATTGATGGAGAGGGCCAGGGATTTAGCTCAGTGGTTTCACCGCCTGCTGCACAAGAGCAAGGACCCAAGTTTGATCCCCGGTACCAAAAAAAAAAAAATTGATGGAGAAATAAGACACTTTCATGAAAAAGAGAACCCTAAGAACTTCATGTATACCAAACAAGCACTCCAAAAAAATTTTAGACAATATGCTAGGAAAACACATCTAGGATAACAACCCCTGGAAGCCCTAGAGAATGAATCCATCGGGCACAACATGAAGTTAAATGCAAAGGGAGGAAATCCAACAGAAAGAAAAAGTCATGACAATGATAAGTCAATACGTATCAGTTATAACCATCAATCTGAATGGTCTCAATTCACCAATAAAAAGAAATAGACTGGCAGAATGGCTCAAGAAGCAAGATCCAACAATATGCTACATACAAGAAACACATTTAATTCAAAAAGAAACTCATACATTGAGTTAAAGGGTGGAAAACAATACTCAATGTGACAAGAATCAAAAAAAAAGCAGGAGTACCCATCCTCTTTACAGATCAAGTGAATTTCAAACCAGCACTGATTAAGAGAGACAAAAGAAGGACACTACATCCTTATAAAGGGAACAATCAAAGAGGAAGAGATGACAATCATACATATCTATGCACCACACACTAGTGCACCCAATTATATAAAAAAAATACGAACAGACATGAAAAATCAAATAAGCACTAATAAAATAGTAATGGGGGACCTCAATAAACCACTGTCATTAATACGTAGATGAACTAGACAAAAACAATCAAGGAAATACTAGAACTCAATCAAACTCTTGAACAAATGAACTTAACAGATGTTTACAGAGTCTATCACCCAACAAAATCAGAATACACATATTTTTCAGTTGCACATGGGTCCTTCTCCAAAATAGACCACATGCTCACTCATATAAAATATTTAGGTAAGTGCAAAGGAATTGAAGTTATCCTCTGTATATTATCAGACCATAGCACGATGAAATTGGAGATCCATAGCAAAAGAAACCCCAAAAATTTCATAAAAACATGGAACTTGAAAAAAACACATCTGAATAACCAATGGGTCACAGAGGAAATTAAAGAAGAAATCAGACAGTTCCTTCAATTAAATGAAAATGACAATACAATATACCAGAATCTATGGGACACAATAAAAGCAGTCTTACGAGGAAAATTCATAACACTGAATAAGCATATTAGGAAAACAGAACAAGCCCAATTAAACAACCTGACGTTGAACCTCAAGCTTCTAGAAAAAGAAGAGCAGGCAACCCCAAAGCTCATACAAGGGAGGAAATTATAAAGATCAAAGGAGAAGTCAATGCAATGGAGACTAAGAGAATGATACAAAAAAATCAATGAAGCCAAGAGTTGGTTCTTTGAAAGAATCAATAAAATTGACAAACCCTTAGCCAACCTTATTAGAAAAAGGAAAGAAAAGGCCCAAATCCATGCAATTAGGAATGAAAAGGGTGAAATTACAACAGACCCAGCAGAAATCCAGAGGATCATCAATACCTACTTCCAAAATCTATATGCCAATAAGATGGAAAACACAGAAGAAATGGACAGATTCCTAGGTAAGTATGAATTACCAAAGTTGAACAAAGAAGAACTAAAAATTCTAAAAAAACACAATAAAAATCAATGAAATTGAAAACATAATTAAAAACTTACCAACTAAGAAAAGCTCAGGTCCTGATGGCTTCACTGCTGAATTCTACAAGACATTTAGAGAGGAACTACTACCACTACTGTTTAAACTCTTCAGTGAAATTGAAAGGGAAGCAATACTCCCAAATTCATTCCTGGAAGCAAGCATCACCTTGATCCCCAAAGCAGAGAAAGACCCAACCAAAAAAGAGAACTATAGGCCAATCTCACTAATGAATATACATGTACAAATCTTTAATAAGATACTGGCAAATAGAATGCGGAAGATCATCAAGAAGATCTGACCAAGTGGGATCCATCTCAGGGATGCAGGGATGGTTCAACATATGCAAATCAATCAAGGTAATACACTATATCAATAGAGCCAAGGACAAAAAACATATATGATCATCTCAATAGATGCAGAAAAAGCATTTGACAATATCCAACACGCATTTATGATAAAACCCTACAAAAAATTGGAATACACAGTCTCTACTTCAATCTGATAAAAGCCATCTATGAAAAACCAACAGCCAATATCAGACTAAATGGTCAAAAACTGAAATCCTTCACACTAAAATCAAGAACAAGACAAGGATGTGTACTATCACCACTCCTGTTCAATATAGTCTTGGAAACATTAGCCATGGCAATTAGACAAGAGAACGAAATAAAAGGAATAAAGATAGAAAACAAAGAAGTGAAATTGTCATTATTTGCAGATGACATGATACTCTCTATAGAAGACCCTAAGAACTCCACCAAAAGTCTTCTAGACTTAATAACCAATTTCAGTAAATTAGCTCGATACAAGGTCAACACACAAAAATCAATAGCTTTCCCCTACACGAGAAACAGACTCACTGAGAAAGAAATAGGGCAAACAATTTCTTTCACAATAGCATCCAAGAAACTGAAATACCTAAGAATCAACCTAACGAAAGAAATAAAAGACCTCTACTTCGAAAAATATACCACTCTGAAAAGAGAGATTGAAGAGGATATCAGAAAATGGAAAGACATCCCTTGCTCCTGGGTAGGAAGAATCAACATAGTGAAAATGGGCCTACTTCCAAAACAGTTATATAGATTCAATGCAATCCCAATTGAAATTCCAGCAGCATACTTCACGAACCTTGAGAAAACAATCTAAAAATTCATGTGGAACAAGAAGAGACCTAGAATAGCAAAAGCAATTCTAGGCAACAGACACATGGCAGAGGGTATCATAACCCCCAACTTGAAACTATACTACAAAGCTACTGTGATAAAAACAGCATGGTACTAGCAAGGAAACAGACCTGAGGATCAGTGGAATAGATTACAAGATGGAGAAACACTCCAGACACACTCAGCCACCTCATCTTCGACAAAGGAGCCAAACACCCTCACTGGAGACAAGATAGCCTCTTTAATAAATGGTGCTGGAAAAACTGGGTTTCAGCTTACCAAAGATTAAATCCAGACCTATATCTCTCACCATGCACTAAACTAAAATGACAATGGATTAAAGATCTAATTATTAAAACAGAAATGCTGAATCAGCTGGAACAGAGGTTAGACGCCATTGTTGAAGCTATTCATGTAGAAAAAGATTTTATGAACCAAACCTCAGTTGCCTGTGCACTAGTACAAACAATCAACAAGTGGGATCTCTTCTTATTAAAAAGCTTCTGCACAGCAAGAGAAACTAACGGTGTAAAGAGACAACCCACAATGTGGGAAAATATTTTCACAAGCTGTCCCTCAGACAAAGGTCTACTATCTGGAATCTATAAAGAACTTTAAAAAATCAAACCTCCTGAATTTAAAGATCCAATCCAAAAATGGACATCTGAAATGAACAGACATTTCTCAAAGAAGTAGAAATAGCAAATAAACATATGAAAAAAATCTTCAACACCACTGTTCATTGGAGAGATGCAAATAAAAACAACACTGAGATTTCACCTCATCCCAGAAAGAAAGGCTGCTATCATAAAATCAACCAATAACAAATGCTGGCAGGGCTGTTGGGAAAGAGGAACACTGCTCCACTGCTGGTGGGAATGTAGACTGGTGCAACCACTGTGGAAATCAGTATGGAAATACCTCAAAGAACTAGGACTGGAAGTCCCATTAGACCCAGCTATTCTCCTGCTGGGTATCTTCCCCAAAGAATTAAAAGAATCATACCACAGTGATATTTGTGCACCCATGTTCATCACACCACAATTTGTGATGGCTAAAACTTGGAAGCAGCCCAGTTGACCATCAACTGGAGACTGGATAAAGGAAATGTGCTTTTTTTATAAAATGGAATATTACTCAGCCATAAAGAATGAGAAACTCGAGACATTTATAGCTAAATGGATCCACAATGAGGAGATACTCTTAAGTCAAATAAACAGGACACATATGTGTAAATACCAAATAGTTTCTCTGGTGTGAGAAACTGAAAGTATATATAAGGACTAAAAGGTATAATAGATAATGTGAAATAGGAAGAAAAGGTGGAAAGGGAAAGGAGAAGTGGGCTGGTTAGGGGAAAAGAAAGAAAGGAATGGTATTAATATGAGAAAAAGAAAAAAATGGAAACAGATACAGATTTGTAGATAGGGAGAGGTGGAGGGGTTGAAGGGAGGGCAGGGGAATGGGGGAAAAAACAAGTACCAAGATGGATTATGTAAAGGTGCAAATTTCCAATGATGAATGTCATTGTATTGTATACTTAAATATACCAATAAAATTAATTTTGTAAAAAAATGGATATACAGTACCTTCTTCATACTTTCTCCATTATCCAAATGCAAAAGATTGAGTGCAGAACTAAAGGAGAGTAGAGCCACTATTGAAAGCTAACTGGATTCTTAAATGACAACATGAAGCAGAGCCCTTTAACCCATTCTGCTCTGAAACATGAGTAAACAATGCATTATGTCAAGTCACTGAGATTCGACAGTAGTCTGTTGCAGCAGTTAGCTTACCTAGACTAACACAATACATATATTTTTCTGGAAGTGAAAAATATCCTATGAGTTCCATATGTAACAGATACTATGCCCTACTATGTCATTAGTCTAGATTTCCTGTCTGATCTCTGTAGCTAGCTCAACCCTGGAATAAAAAAGATGTGGGTGAAGAAAAATGGGTTGTGGAACCAAAACTAGTGGAAATGGTATGCGTCATCTGCCTAGTGAGGGTAGGGAGAGACATAGACTATTCATAGTCTATTTCACAATTGTTTGCAAGGTTGATCTTGATTCATTCCTTGTAAAATACAAAGAAAGGTAAAGTATGGAACCCTGGGATATAACAAACAAATCTGTTAGCAATTATTAGTGGACTACAGACATATAGATATATTCTGAACTTCTTCTGCCTAAGACAAAACAAATCTAAATGATTACTTAACACGTTTAACACTTTGGTGGTAAGATCTCACTGCTTTCACCTAATAAGTATAATAAAATTTTCAGGACAAACCTAGGTCTTCCAATTCCTAATCATTTGGATTGAGTGCCCATTTAATTCCAAACTGGGATTTACACATGACTGATAACTGAAAAATCTGAGTGACCTTTTGGTCTCCAATGAAACACCCTGGGCAAATTCTTTTCCCTGTGTTCATTTCAAAACAGTAACAGCTCTGCATCACTTAAGATTCTTTGTCAAGGGAATTTGGTTAGTATCAGTCTGGGGTCACCTCAGGACTTCTTAAACTTTTTCATCCTGTTAACTCCTCTGGGTTTTCCATGACTCATATCAACAGTCCACAGACAAGTAAGTTCACATTTCATCTTATGGATTCCAAGGTAGCTCTAAGTTTTCCCCCTCATTATCATATCAAATCGGAAAGAAGAAAGTGCCCAAGGGGAGGCAGTAGGTGGACAATGCTAGGTCATCCATAGTTCACTGCTTTCTCCCCAAAAGCTACTCCTAGTATAGGGGCTGTAGTCTCTGTGACTCCCTGGCAACAGCCCATGCTCACCCTATGGGTCAACTCCCAGTTTAGAAAACACTGGGAAAATATTGAATGTCCAGTTCAAGATTTTTGACAACAGATCTGTTATGAAATCGGATAACTATTCAAAATATGATAACCAACTTTATTTTAATTTTAAATTTGGGTTTCCAGATTGAATGCCCAATAATAATGACTAGAAACTGGACTATAAAAGCTCAATCAAGTCCCTTGCAAAAAATATATTGAGGCACACATAAGTTTAAAGTATAGTCACCCCAATCACTTCATGGCCTTTTGGCTAAGATCAAGTGTAAAACATAGTCACCCCTAAAACATCTGGTATTTAACTAGAATGCAGAGGGAATCAAATATTTGAAGTTGTATGCTATGTATTTTCTATTTGGATATTCCATTGAAATTTCAAATTCATTTTATCAAGAAAAAAAAAATAAGCAAGACAGCAAGAAAGCAAGATTGTGCTTGGTGGAGCTTATCTTACCCTAACTCAAATCTGTAACTCATACTAACATTCCTACTCTAACTATAGGTACCATCGTCTTCCCAGGCCTTGAAAACAGACATGTCAGCCATCTTTTTCTTCACTTTCCGTCAGTCCCAAAATTAACTTACTTAAGAAATAATTTATTGTGTACTTATCATATGTCTGTCACCAAACTAGGGTTTAGGGGTACAAAGCTTTATGCCCATTTAAATCAGTTTTAATCCCCCAAGGGGATTACATTATTTTTAATTACAATTTCATTGAAATCATCATAGATTTATATTCAGTTGTAAGACATAATACAGAAAGATACCTTCCACATTGCCTTATTTCTCCCAGTTGTGGTATTTTGCAAAACTTAAGTATATTCTAACCAGGGTATTGCCATTAACATAATCTTCTCATCTTACTCAGATTTGCCCAGTTTTATTTGTACTCATTTGTGTGTATATGTATGTATTTAGTTCTCTACAGTTTTACCACCTATGTATGTTCAAGTATCCACCACCAAGATCCCGAACAGTGCCTTCACTACAAGGATAGTGTGCATGCCCTCCTATAACCACACCCATCTCCCTCCCCTAACCCTTCCATTTCTAAAATTTTGTCATTTCAAAAATGTTATGTAAATGGAGTCATACAATTTATAAGCCTTTGGAAATTGGCTTTTTTTCACCATAATACTCCAGAAATTCATCCAAATGTTGCATTTATTGATATTTTATTCCTTTTTATTGCTGAGTAGTATCTCATGGTATATATTTGCCACTGTCTGCTTAACCATTCACCTGTTGAAAGATATCTGGATTGATTCCAATACCACATTGTTTCCCTGGTGTGAGAAACTGAAAGTGTAAATGAGGACCAAGATGTGTAATAGATATTTTGAAATAGGAAGAAAATGTTTAAATGGGAAGAGGAACTAGGGAGGTGGGCAGGAAAGGAAAAAAAAAATGAGAAAAGAAGGAAAAATGGAAACAAAGCTTTTGTGAATAAGGATGGGAAGAGGGGTTGAAGGGAGGGAAAGGGAATGGGAAAAAATAAGAATAAAGATATATCATGTACAGGTACAAATTGCCTATGATAAATGTGATCATTATGTATACTAAAATGTACCGATAAACTTAATTAATTAAAAAACAATTAAAGCTGCTATGAACATTTTTGTATGAATGCACATTTTTGTTTCTGTTGGATAAATGGTGAGTTATGTGATAATTTAATATTTACATTTTTTAACAGAAATTACCAAACCTTTTTCAAGATTGCGGTACAATTTTTCATTCTCACCAACAATGCATAGGTGATAGTTTCTCAGTATTCTCATCAGCATTTGGTGTTGTCACAAGTTTTTATTTTAGCCACTCAATGGTATGTAGTGACAAGTTACATAAAATGCTAAATGCATTGCTCTGGGAGGCAGGAGAGAAAGCAACTAAGTCCAGAGAACAATGTAGGTGAGAGGGCTGAGGACAGGAGAGATCAGGTTAGTAAAACATCCATTAAGTAAGTAATATCTGAATTGAGTTTTTAAAACCTGAGGTCTTCAGACACTACAGAGAAGGAAAGGATATATCTGAAATAGCAAATCTAACATTCAAACCAGGGGATGTGCCAGAGTATGAGAATGAAGATAAGGCCTCCATGGGTGGAAGGAGCTTAGCATGCTGTGTGTGCAGGGGGAGGGTGGGAAAGTGAAGGGAAAACAGAAAGGAATCAGTGCCGCTGGAAGAAGTCCTTGGTGAGTTGTTCCATACCTGGTTACTGCAGATACGAGTTCACCCTCAGAGCTGATGAAGACAACCATTTGGCTGTGTCTAGTCAGTTTTCATGTGTTGGGAATTAGACCCCACATTGTCTTCCATATCTGTTCCTTCCTTTTCTTTCTCACTGTCATTCTTGGGCCTCAGAGGCTCACCACATCTCACCAGATGAACCTGCTTCAATCTACCCTATGTACTGACGTCAATCTTTTCCTAAATCCTACAGTTTGCAGTATGTCCTTAGTTTTTCACTATCTTCCTCTCTTTGCAGAACAAAGTCTGAACTCTAGGGCTTTAAAGAACAGAAATGATGCGCTCCTACCACTTGCTTTTAGAAAAATAAACTCCTAGATCATGCACTGATTTCTATCCCCATATGGGTGGGTGGTGCTTTTCCAACTTCTACATTAGAAACTGTTTCCTGTGCCTCCTTCTTAGCCTGCAGAAATGCTCCTGATCCTTACAGACTCAGGCCTAATGTCACCTCTTTTTGAGAGGGTCACACTAATCTTGCTTCTTCCACCCTCAAATTTATGCTGATTCCTCTTACTGCAAATTTTGCCATCATTTTGTTTACTACACCAGTGGAGGATTTGTTTCATCCAACCTTGTATTACACTTGGGCTACAAGCAATTCTTCTCAAATAGGCTGCAAACTATTGGATTCTAAGCTTGGTAATAAGAATGTAAGGTAGAAACTTCAGTTGTCTGCTTAATATCCATGCACATATGAGCCAATGATTTGGCTGTAGTCTGAGGAAGGGAAGGCATATAAATTCTTAACGAATGTGAAATCTAGAAAGGGCAAACAATATGTTAAAAGTAATACAAGGCACAAAATGATTTGTTTCTTAAGAATATAAATAAAGAGCTATATTTTCTCTATATCTAAAATGTAATTCTATATCTAACTTTATTTTATTTGAGGTTCTCTAGAAACATTTTCCAACAATAAAAAAGTAATTTTAAAAAGTGCAAAAGCCCAGGTTTGTCAAAAATGAGGCGTCTAGTCTAAGTTTTCACTTCTTTTTATTTAACTGTAGTGCAAACTTTCATTTTCTCATAAATATTTAAACATGATGAAGTATTCAAAACTGTTTCTACAGAATAAAAACCTTTACAATAAAAGGAAAAATAAAGATATAGTACTATAATTTTAAAAACTCTTCCTAACATTTCTGAGGACATGCTATCTACTTCATATAAATTTATACAGATGCAGAGAGTGAGTTGTAATCAATAACGTCACCAGTTATGTCTCAAATGACAATACTTGCAAAATGACGCTTTTTTTGAGACAGAATCATGCTAAGGTGCTCAGGCTGATCTCAAATTCACAATCTCCCGGTCTGCCTTCCAAGAACTGCAAAGTGATCATTTATTACTTTTAAGATGTGGCCAAATTATTCTTTAATAATTTTCATTTAACAACAAGAAAAAAATCAGAAATCTTAGAACAAATACATAATATATATATATATATATATATGCCACAATATGAATTCAGTCTGAAAAGACCTTGTAGATCAGACAAGATGCTGACCTTCCTGGTCATACTTGTGCCAAACACTATATTCTGAAGCCTGCTCCTTGACTTCATGTGACTTTTATTTTTCATTTCTGGGAATCAAACCTAGCGGCACTCTACTACTGAATTACATTCTCATCCCTTTTTTAAAAATTGTATTTTGAGACAATGCCTCATTAAATTATTGCCCAGGCTGGACTTTAACTTGAGATCCTTTCCCTGCCTCCCACATTGCTGGGATTATAGGTGTGTTAATGTGACTTCCAGTTAAAAGCCAACCTTGGTGGCTTCTTTGTGAATAAAACAATTCTGTAAAATGTTATCATAGAAGTCTCCTTCATTAAATCTACATGAATGGAACATATGCAATTTAACTGAAAAACTCTTACCAAGTTCTTCTTCCTTCTATTTGTCAAATTTAGGCCTTCAAACAAGCAGGAGAGTCCAAAGTGAAAGACAGCAGTTATTAGTAGAGTGGGATTTACAAAAACATTTTACGTCTTTTGTTAGTGTGTCATCTAAGACTTGTTTAGTCTAAACTGAAGCACCCGTCATGAATATGATTACCACTGTGGCCTGAATTTTGGCCTCAAGGGACTCACATGGCTTCAGACAGAACACACTGAATCAGCCTTGTGGTCTAGAATGAGAAGGAATGACTCTTAGAACATGGCTACTGTCCCCAGGGTGCAGCCCACCTGGGCCAGAGCTAATGGAGCTGGTCAGTGTCTGCAGACCAAGACAATTATTTCCCAACTGAGTTTTGTAGAATGGATTCCCAGGACACATCCTGGATGTAATATATATGCACATACCTTGGACTGGGGCCTATGCATCTGCACTTTTCTAAAGCCCCACAGAGGATGAGAATAATCACTGAAGTCTGAGCCTGAGAACAAAACTAGAATTATACTAAGTGGGTATTAGGGGGAGGATCGGGAATGCTTCTATCACTTCAGACCAGAAAAGCTTCTTTAAATTTCTCTAACACCTAGTGTTCTTAGTTAAATGCCTAATTACCATTTGACTCTTACTCCTCTCACCTATACCTTTTATTGACTGCTTGATTGATTGATTGATTGATCCTCCCTCCCACCCCCAGAAGCTTCACAATTTTCTTTTAATTATTGAAGACTGGAAATTTCAGTAGGATGTAGCCAGATAAGAGTACCTGTTAATCTGAAGATGGAAATCTTCTGCCCAAGGGAAAGTGTCCTGTGTTATGACTTGTGTCTAGATGTCCCACAAAGCCTCAGGCAGTCAGAGCTGGGGTTTTTTGGAGGCTGCTGGATCTAGGGTGTGTGATGCTGAGATCAAGGATGTGATGCTGGGACTGATTCAGGGTGTGATGCTAGGATTAAGGGTGTGAGTGCTACCTGGCCTAAGGACGGGTAACCTGGATATAAGAGACAGAAAGAGGACTGCTACTGTTGTTGCTTGTCACTTGTTGCTTGCTGCTTCTTTACTACTTCACTGCTTTGCTGACCTCTGCCATGCTACCCAGCCTTGGAGCCAGCTGATTATGGACTGAAACCTCTACCAACTATAAGCCAAATAAACCTTTCCTCCTTTAACCCTGGATGTTGGGTATTTTGTCTCAGCAATGAGAAAAGTAACTAAGACACCTTGTTACTGTCTTTTCATCTGTTTCATGTCCTCTGTTCATGTTTTCTTTTTCTGGAACTCTTATTAAGTGTATGCTGAACATCATGTATTAGCATGCTTGTGTTTTAATTTTTAATTCTTACTATCACTTTCCCTTTCTTCCTCTGGGTTTTAGTATATTCTATTGACTAATAATTCTGACTTCAGCAATATTCATTATGTTTTTTCCCTTGTATTTAATTTTTTCTACTTTGCCAATCATATTTCTAATTTCTAGAACCGTTGTTGTGTTCTCTAATTACTCTTCTTCACAGAAACCTTTTCCTGTTCTTCTCTTCTCCTCCTCTTCCTACCTTTTTTTCTTTCATTTTCTTTTAATGGATAATAGCCACAAGACTCTAAAGATTTTTAACAAACATCTTTGGTTAAGTTTTCCTCTGTTAAATTATTTCTTTTGTAACCTTAGATTGGTGGTTCTATTCATTCATCTTGGTCCTTCCATTGGTTTTCATCAATTCTCTGATGAGATGTGACTTCCATTCATTGCTGGCATGAGTTCCCTCTACAGTTGTGTAGATCTGATGTTCCACCAAGTCTCACCTTTGACTGAAAAGACTTTCATGTTCTATCCAAATGATTAAAATGGCTCAAATGGACAGTGTCCCTTCCAGTTCCTGGGGCATGGCTGGATGGCAGACTAGGAGCTATTAGTAGGATATGAATACAATTCAATTTCTCCTGCCCATCCTGCCAACCTAGATGTTTTCTTCAGCAGACAAGCATATCCAGATTTTAACCTACTGGCTAAACAGCCTGCCCCTTTTTTCTCCATACCTATGAGCACCTCAAGTCATTGGATGATATGCTCTTCTTCTTGCTCAGGTCTCTAAGGTAAAGAGGTTTATTAGGCAGAATCTTCAAAGCACATGCTCAAAGAAATATAGTGCAGGGGCAGGCCCACCAGCTGACGGCTGGGCCAAACGGAGCTGGCGGGGCCTAGTGGGGCCGAGTGGGGCCAAGCAGTTGCAGGCTGACCGGGACCTGCTTGCTCCAGCTTGCTCCACCAGCTTTCCACTAGCCACCAGGACAGGGTGAGGAGGACCCCCCCAGGGCAGGCCTACCAGCTGACAGCTGGGCCACATGGGCACCTCCAACAATACACCCCACCCCCCACACCGGCCTCTGGCCTTTTGGCTGTGCAGCTACTTGGTTACACACTGCAGAGGCACAGGGGGACAAAAGCCATTGTCCTGAGCTCCAGGAGTGAACAACAGAGAGAGTGCCTGTCTCAGGCTCCCTCATGAAAACAAGCCCACTGGAAAAGTGAAGGGAATCTCTGTAATAAAGGCACACCAGACCACCATGATTGTTAAATTGAAGGGATTATCCGCTCCCATCGGAAACTGGGCTTTCTTCAGGGGAAAAGCAGCTGAAACCTGCAGAGCGCAACCCTGCAAGAGGACAGGGAGCTCAACTTGGGACTTGCAACCAGAAATCTGCCTGAATCTCATGGGTCTGGGACTAGCTTACTGAGACTCATTGACTTATAACTGCACACTACTGCCCACGTTGTCTATTGTGATAGCACAGACACACCTTGAAGGAGGCCCTTTATTTTTTAAAGGTGATAGCTTAATAACTACCACAAATTGTCATTCTTTAAGAGATATTTGGTGCTATGGTATTGCTGATTGTATGACTTGGGCTAAGGTGTCGTGTTTGATCTAAACAGTTTTCCTTTCTGATAATGAAAATGAGATAGCCTCAGAGTCATTAGAGACTCAAAACCTATAGACACCACTGAGAAGCAATCATTCCTTAAGGGTTTTAAATAGACCAACAAAGATACTTACAATAAACAACGTCATAATATCAACCCAGGAACTAAACCAGGGACAGTATCAAAAACAAAAATGAGAAGGCATTTAATCAAGTCACAAACCCAGACTTCCACCCCACAAAAGGCAATTTGTAGGGGAAATGAGGTGCAAAACTCTGATAATCAACAACCTGGACTCCCTGAACTGTTAGCACAGGAAGTAACAAAACAGATAAATGAGCCTCTAGAAAAATTCAAAGCAGAAATAATCTCCCAGATATCTACAGAGATGGTGAGCAGAGTGAAAGACATGATTAGAGGATCTAGAACAGAAAGTGATAAAAAAAAAAAATAGATGAGCTCAGAAACATGCTGGAAGCCAGGAATGCCCAGCATAAA
>NW_004624743.1:29814625-29832640 GCF_000247695.1 Heterocephalus glaber
AAGGTTGGCTAAGGGTTTGTCAATTTTGTTGATTCTTTCAAAGAACCAACTCTTGGCTTCATTGATTTTTTTTGCATCATTGTCTTATTCTCCATTGCATTGATTTCTGCTCTGAACTTTATAATTTCCTCCCTTGTATGAGCTTTGGGTTTGTCCCACTCTTCTTTTTCTAGAAGCTTGAGGTTCAGCATCAGATTGTTTAATTGGGCTCGCTCTGTTTTCCTAATATGAGTATTCACTGCTATGAATCTCCCTAGTAAGACTGCTTTCATTGTGTCCCATAGATTCTGATATGTTGTATTGTCATTGTCATTTAATTGTAGGAACTGTCTGATTTCTTTAATTTCCTGTGTGATCCATTGGTTACTCAGATGTGTGTTGTTCAATTTCCATGTGTTTATGAAATTCTTGCAGTTTCTTTTGCTACATAATGGTCTAATTTTAAAATATTTTCTAGTGAAGTTTATGTTTATGCCCTATCGTGTTGAGTTTTGGGGAAAGTAACAATTATACTGTGATCTTTTATTTACTGTATGGAAATGTATTTCACCAATAAATCTAAAAAGGCTTGAGGTCTGGCAGGTAAGAAAGGCTCAGAAATAAATCCAGTATGAGATTTTCAGGGCTACTATAGCAAAGTACCACATCCTGGGTAGCTCAAACAACAGACCTTTCTTTTCTCCCACTTCTGAAGGCTAATGAAGTCCAAGATCCTAATGTCAACAGATCAGTTCCTCCTGAGCTCTGTGAGGGAAGGATCTGTTCCAGGTCTTACTCCAGGGCTTGTAGATGGCACTCCCCTCCTGTCTTACTGCATCACTTTCCCTATGTAATTATCAAGTCCAAATTTCTTCTTATGAGAACACTAATTTTATTTAGGCTCACCCTAATGACTTCATTTTAACTTAATTACCTTTATTAAGACTCCATCTCATATTATAGTCACACTCTGAGATACTAGTGGTTATGATTTCCATAGATTAATTTTTGAGGGCACACAGTTCAGCCTAAAACACATGGCATATTTTTATGTTTTTATGTTAAGATATTTGAGTATTTGGTTTGGGATTTTTATTTTGTTTTCAAAGCTCAATCATGAAGGGGGGAGGGAAAGATTTACCATTTAATTCTGGAGTAAGTTCACCAGAGCCCACACAAGTGAATTAAATGTCAAGCAAGAGCACAAACTAGATGAACTAGGTATTCTTGACTAGAAAAGAGGCAGTGATAACTTAAAGGAGACATTATACTTGCATTTGACACTTACTACTTCACACTAATGACTGCAGTATCCAAATGTAGAGATTCATCAACAAATTAGAGAAACAATTTCGATTACAAATTGAACAAATAATCTAGGATTATTTAAGATGTGATCATAATTTTTTCAATTTTCTGGTATCTAGACAGAGGTTGGTTTTCACTGTTAGAATAAGATTGTTGACTCATGTATTTTGTTTTTTCTGTTTGGTTTTCATATTTATCTTTTCTTTAAATGCCATTAATAGGATTAAACAAAATGAAATTTCCTAGCTTTTTGAGTCAGTTAGGCCTGCCAAGATCTGAGTGATGACTAGCCTATCATTTCATGCTGACATCTTCCATTTCAAATTTTTCATCATAAAACATCTATGCATTTAAAATAAAAAGCTACAGCAAATCCATTTCAATAAGGCTTTTGACTTTGGCTTTATACTTTCCCCTCCAGCTCCCTGGAAATACCACCAAGCGGTCTACATTGAAAGAATTCAAAAACATTGATATTTCTTGGCAAACATGTATTCCTCCCTTTGGCTTTTAATCATAGCTTTAGAACACTATGGGATAATATTGGGATACACTTGATTTACCTTGGGATGTGGCCTGTTTTAGCTCCTGTGCTGGTGACTCACTAAATATCTCTTTTATTAGTCCTCATAGCTATTACTGTCAATCAACACAGAGGCTGAACAGATTTCCCAAACATTGGACATAAACAGTGTTTCTTGTAAGCTTGGGGGCAGGGGGATGAGAACATTGGATATATAAAACCGTGTGCTATATATATATAATATATATGTATAATACTTATACATATATATATATAATACTTATATATATAATATATATGTATAATACATACATATATATAATATATATATAACACTTAGAAAGCTAAGTGTCCTTAAATCTGTCTTCTGAAAGTTAGATCCTCTTTTCAAGTTTTCATTGTGCCTCCTTGGATCTAGGAGCCATAATTTATCTTGCTTCCTTTTTCCATATTTCTGACAGGTATATAGAGGTTCACTTTCATTATTACGATGAGCTTCCTGATTAAGGTGTTTAGATTTTGAGGGGGGTTTTGCCCTATGCATCTGTTCATTTGTTTATTTGGGGACTTTCATTTACCATTCACTGATTTTTTTCCTGAATATCCCTCTGTTTCTGCTTTTGAAAAGTTCGTACTATAGTTATTTTGACCCTTGTCTTTTAAAAATTTTTTTATTTGTCCTTATGCATGTTTGCAGGACATAATGTTCATGTCCCTGTGTGGAGTTGGTACCTGTGCATAACAGGTTTAGTTCCTTTTCCATCCCCTTTCCTCCTCCTTCCCATGATCCTCCCCCATTTGAGAAAGATCTATTTCCCTACACTCTATTATCTTTAATTTTGCTCTTCACTTATAATTCGGGTTTCTCATATAAGAGAAACCATGTGATATTTAACCTTGTATATCTGACTTATTTCACTTAACATTATTGTCTCAAGGTGCATCCATTTTCCTACCAATAACTCAAGTTTATCTTTATGTCAGAGTAGTACTCCACTGTGTGTGAATACCACATTTTCTTTCTCCATTCATCTCTTGATGGATGTATAAGCCACTTCCAAGATTTAGCTATTATGAATTGTGCTGCTGTAATCATGGAACTTCTTTTTAAGTGTAAAGGGATGTGGCCACCTGGCCTGTCCAATACAGAGCTAAAATACAATGAAATTGATAATGAAATATTCCTATTTGGTACAAATCCATAAAAATCTTAATACATACAGTCAGGAACATAGAAAATATATTTATTGAAATAATGTTTGAAGTAGCAACAAACAGGGAAACAATAATGTCTGTTAATGAAAAGTAATTAAATTATGGGATATCTAATCTATGGACTGCTATGCAGCAGCTCAAAAAATGAGGCAGACATATTCTTGGTTCCTGTCCTTTTTTTGAATATCTAGCCTACAGACTCATTTCTTATCTGAAAAGAATTTTTCCTTCATAGAATGCCTGGGTAAATTTAACATATGTAACTGCCCCATATTTTAAATGTATCCCTTGGCAAGTCCAGAAAAATATTTTTATAACAAATCCTTTGGATATTTTCCAAGAGATATTAGCATTTAGAAACAAGTATTAGAATAGTGTCTGACACATAGTGCTCAATGTAAGTTACCAATTCCTATTTCTCATCTACATAGGAACCCATAGCATTAACTGGGATGAGTTTGCATTCAACAATGTGAAGCTCAAACTTTTTATATTGCACTCTGACTGTGAACTAACAGTAATTCTTAGACAACCAGAATTATCACTGTAGTCTACTACTCAGAGTGAAGGCATAGAGGATTCTGGTTTAAAATGGCATCATAGCAGCCTCATAAATCTGTAAGTACATGCTTAGGTACTGAAGAACTGAGACCCTTAATCAATTTTGTGCCCCCTCATATTGTCTTCCCGATTCAGAGTAAAGAATACAGGAGTAGGTAACAAATGAAATCCTCTAGAACTTCTCTTTCCACACAAATAAATACTTAACCAAAAGCCAAACTGCAATTCTCAGACTAATCAATCCAGTAGCAACAGTGTAGATTTGAAATTATGAGTGGTGACTTGTATTTCATTTCCATTTAATTCAACAACTTGGTTGACTAATGAAGGAAACAGATGGATCCTGGACAGGAACAATGGGTAGACATAAGCTGTGAAGTAAAACTTTACCCAGAAGTATTTCATCATCAAATAGAAGTGGATTTAAAGTAGAAATGTGAACAATTTCAAAAATCCAAGTAATTGAAAAAAAGGAGGTTGCTTACACTTAATTCTGGCTCAATTGCAAAGATGCCCTGCTGCAGAGCTGGATCTTGGAAGCCACCACCATCACACTGTGACTACTCTGGCCCATGTGGTATAACCCGCCCTTTCGAGAAACAAAGGCAGCTCAGCTTCCACCCTAAACTTGCACCACTGCACAGCTTATTTTAAACCCCCTTGTTCTGAGTTCAGTATCACCAAGCAATTTCTGGTTACCTTGTTGTTAACTTCAGAGAAAGAACAGACTGATGATACAGATTTTGTTCCTGAACAAACTGTACTTTGTCCTTGGTTTCTACTATGGTTTAAATCTAGATGTCCTCCAAAAGCCTCATGCATTCACAGGCAGGGCGTTTGGAAGAGAACTAGACCATGGAGGTGTTATGGCTGATCTGCTGTTGGGAGGTGGAGCCCAGTCAGGGGAGGCAGTTCACCGCTGGTGTGACCTGGAAGAGCATACAGTGGACCCTTGACTTACAAACTTAATCGGTTCCCAAGGGCTGGTTGTAACTCAAGTTGGTTGTAAGTCAATACAGCTGAGATCTGGATGTCTACCTGGGTACATGCTATAAATAACAAGAGGCAGATGAATCTTCCATTAACTTAATTAACCCAAGTTGTTCATATCTCAGAGTGGTTGTAATTTGAGGGTCCTCTGTTTCTGCCTTCTCTCTCTGCTTCCCGGCTGCCATGATATGACCAGCTTTCCTCTGCTATGCCCCTCTGCCATGCATATTCTGCCTTGTGACCAGCCAACCAAGGATCATAAACATGAGCCAAAATAAACCTCTCCTCCTTTAAGCTGTGAATGTTGAGCATTGTTTTCTAGCAATAAGAAAGTGACTCAGACAGTTTGTAACTATGAAGCTTCTCATGGAAGCCTGTCCACAGGGAGACTGTGTTGACCATGCTTTCTCATGTACTCATAGGCCACACAGTAGTTATATTTTCCCTTGTTAATAAATAGTCTTTCTTGTGTCTACCTCAGTCATGCAAGCAATTTGGTGAACATGAGTCACGTTCTGAAGGCCTGGTCATTCTTGGAAATGCTAAGTCTTTAGAAGGTTAAAAGATGACCAAATTTAATTGGCATCTCTCTTAGATGACTTTGAATACAGGAGTACTTGACTATTCTGAATCTTTTTTTTTTTTTTGGTACTGGGGATCGAACTCCAGTCCTTGTGCTTGCGGGGTAGACAGTAGCACCACTGAGCTAAATCCCTGGCCCCTGAATCTTTATTTATTAGTACACATTAGTTATACAAAATAGTGGGTTTCATTTTGGCATTCATGCATACATAAAATATACTTTGATTATTTTTACCCTGCCAGCTTTTTTCCCCTCTCATTCCCTTTCTCTTATGTAATAGTCTCCCTTCTACTTTCTTGTCATCTTTTTAATTTTTAAATTGTTTTTAGATTCTCCATAAGAGAGGAAACATGCAATGTTTGATTTTCTTAGTCTGACTTGTTTTGCTTAGTATAATCCCCACTTTCATTCATGTCCCAGCAAGTGACATGATTTCATTCTTTTTTATGGCTCCACTGTGCATATAGATCACATTTTCTCAATGTATTCATCTGCTCATAAGCACCCAGGCTGTTTCCATAGCTTAGCTATTGTGAATTTCACTGAAATAAACATGTGTGCACAGGCATCACTAGAATATGTTGATTTTTAACTCTTTTATGACTATACTGAGGAGTGGTACAGCTGGATCAAATGGCAGCTCTAATTTTAGGGTTTTTGTTGTTGGTTGTTTGGTTGGTTGGTTTTTGGTTTTTTTGGAGGGTATTTTTTTGTTCGTTTGTTTTTGTTTTGTACCAAGGATGGAACTCAGGAGCTTTCACTTGCGATGTAGGTGCGGTGCCATGAGCTAAACCTCTGGCCCCCTAATTTTAGAGAAATCTTTTTTGAGAAATCTCCCTACTGATTAAACTTATTAATTTCCTTCCTCTCGCCTCTGCTGCCAGTAATACTCATTTTGTACCTAAGGCTCCAATTTCTAATCCCTTATTCTCCATTGCCTGGTGATTTGATTCCCAGTTACTCTACTATTCCAAGGATTTCACTGTTGGTTACAGAAGAGTTTTGGGAAAAACCATGGTTTGGCCATTATTGTGGTTGTTGCTATTAGAGATCATGATCATATGATAAACCGAGGTTAGAGCCCAATTTTCTCTTCCCTATCCAAATGTGTCAAGAAAGAATTCATATGTGATGTCCAACTAACTAGAAAATGTCTTCTTTATGGGTAGAAGAGATTTTCCCCAGAGACATGTGTGCTCATTGGTGGCTCTCCCGAGGACCCCTTGCATTTGCCTGTTGCCCAAACCTGCTGCCAAAACTAATACCCTTTTGTCCAAATCTTAGAATACACTAATCTGGACTCAATAAAGTAGTTTTCTGCTGACCTGTCAAAAATCAACCCCATAAATGATTAAATTTTTCTCAAGTCTTCTTCCAAACAAGTACTGGGCTGCTCAGAGATTTATCTTGGCAAAACTTGAACACAGCAAACCTAGGGCATGCTGGGTAGAAATTTCATCATTAATCCTCAAAGAGGTGACTGAGTTTACTTGGCATTCACCTTTGGCCTTTGGCCAGACATAAAGAAATTCTTTCCTTGAGATGAAGAATAAATGTATCCAATAGAGAGAGGAAGAAATAGTGAGATGGAGGAGGAAAGGAGAATAGAAACACATAAATGAGAAATATGTTCCTCTGGACTAATGAGTCAGAGTAATATGCTATCACCAACTCCCAAATATGGGTTGAAATTTGTATTATGTAGTATTATTTTTGTAATTGCCTTTCTAAGAGTAAATTCCCCCAAGGAAACCTGTTATATATATCAACCTTCCACGATGTAAGAGCATAAAGTTTTTTTTTAAGTTTTTCCAATGCATGAGTTGGCATCTGAATCCTAATAAAATAAATGGATCACCTAAAAGAAGATGTATTTTAAAACTATTTTAAAACCAAGTAGTTATATTACCTAAGAATATATTAGATTGATTGCATTTTGGAAATCCACTTTTTTCAAAGGTACACAGTTCTTAACGCTACAGTAGTTAGTAAAAAATCACATTTGCTTTTTATATTTTGGACTGCTTGGAAATGCCCCATTTAAAATACATGCTAATCACTTTTATGTGGGATACCTTCTAACATCAGTGTGGACACATCTGAGCTTGTACATCTAAAGTAAAGAATTGGCATATAGAGTGTTTTTATTTTTCAGTCCTTCTTTACAGGGAAAATGTGTCCTACATCAATAAAATGAGTAACTTGAATTCACAAACACATACACACACACACACACACACACACACACACGTCCCACTATATAAGTAGGAAAACAAAATTATGGTAAATTTACATCTTTAGAAGACATTTAGCTCATTTTATAAATGAGAAAACAGAGATTAAGTGAGCTATAAATTAGTTACAAATCTAGGATTTCCAGATAATAAACACATTTTTCCCACTTTTAAAAATCACTCTTAAAAACCTTGGGTAATAAAAGCTTTCATTTTAGTGCAACTAGGAGATCTATATAACCATAAACCAAATACATGAACACAGAGAGTACATGAGAAAATAGTAAATGATTTAGCAGGCATCAGGAAGAGTAAATCTATAGTAGCATGAAACAAATAAGAACCAAGCCATTGTAAGCCTCAGAACCCTGAAAAGTCTCAGTAGATGGAGAGTGTCATCATTATTGAAGCCAGTTTAAAAGTCTCCATAGAACTAATGAGAATTTTATGTCCCCACACCTACAGTTTGGCAATCCTACCTCTCCCAATCCCTGCCAGTACTGAGCCAGAGGGTTTGAGCCTGGAAAAACAAGCACAGAGGAGGCTGGGATGTAGTGCCTTACTGAAAATTGGAGAATTAAATTTTATCTGCATTAAAAACAAAAAAACAGTGAAACCTCACAACCGTTCTTCCTGCCTAGATTCAGCATGATAAAAAACATCAGTATATCCCACAGGGATGAAGTTAGAACATATTTTTATAGCCATTGTTCCAGAAAATAGCAAAACTACAGGAACTTGCAACTGAAGAGAAAAGTCTCCTGACCAAATTGATAATATCCACCTGTCTGTGAGTCTTATCCAGATACAGTGATTACAGTCAGATTTTTCTGCTTCTCCATTAAATATAAACAGACAATCAAAGGTAATCAGACACTTGAGAAATGTGAAAGATGGAGACAATACCTGCCTTACTGGGCTTTACTATGATTATACAAGTTTATAAATTCACAGCAACTGGCAGAGTGCAGGTGTTTACAATGCATCCATCCATGGGATTCTTACAAAACAGAGAATCCAAGTGTACATTTCTTTCCCTCTTAAAATAAGCAAATATTTATCTTCACAATATACCTTAAAGAGTAAGTGGTGCACTTGGTTTCGTTGCTATTACCCTTGTTATAATTATTTTTTAATAAGGAGGAAGGCCTATGGCCTTAGCTGTTTTATGAGGCAAGCCAGGACTCTAGATACCACCCAAGCTGGAAAATCCATGGTCTGTAATATATATTCATGAATAGTGACACATTAAACAAAAAAAACTAAAAAATTTTAGATGTATGCTTTTCATTATAGGTGTATACATCATAGCCTCTCTATCTGGAACTTCTCAAAAAAAGATCCCAGATCAATATAATTTGTAAACCAGATAATGCCTTAAGGTATGAATTAAAAACATGATTCCCTTATAATACTATACCAAAGGAAATTTTTCACAATACAATTTTAATAAGCAAGACAAGACTGTTTCTACCTAAGGTGTCTGACCACCAATGCAAATGATAAAGACATGAGTTTAACATTAGTCTGAAGTCCTTTCTCCTCCTTGTTATCAACCCCAGCAGTCTCAACAATTCTATGCCTGCCATAGAGATTTTTGCAATGAATATCTGTGTGACTGCTCACCACGTGTGCTTCCTGTTTCTTCAGAAATAGGCCCTGGGCTGCATTTGCCAACTCTCAAATTAAGTGCTTCAGATGAAAACAGCTCTATCCCCAGGCCTAGGAGTGGACATCTGATCATTGAAGACCAATCAAAGCATTTTTCTCAACCTCTAAGCACAGCAATTGTTTAAGCATAGAGAACCGTAATCACAGCAGAGATAGTTCCAGGTCTTTGGTTAAGAGCACTGGGTGAGAAATTCTTTCTTTTCTGCTACATTTGAACTTGGGAAAATGTAAGTCTGACCTTCTAAAGGACAGCCAAAGGAGAAAGTTCATCTGAAAGGGAAACCTGATTCCGTAGGGTTGCAGCACCAAGATGAGAGGTAGTTTTGTTCTTATACCAATGCACTGGATCTAAGAGTGCTTAAGAAATAGCTGGACTTTCCAGAGACCTGATCCGGGGAGTTCACTTTCTTGCTTAAATCAGTTTGTATTGGATTTTCCATCACTTAAACTGCAAAAACTCTAATATTATCATGCATTTGGAGGTTAAGTACAATCAAGACCAAACTTTATGGTATAATGTAACCCCCATCCTTAGACCAACTAGGCTGAGCACCCCAACAGATATCTCATATCTAGTCTTCACATATAGTGATTCAGAACAAATACATATCACATTAATAGTGAAACCAAAGTTCTTTTTAATGTTTTATTCCCCAATATCAAGCACATTTAATGAGTAAAAAGGATTCAATAAATGTTTAGTGAATGGTTTCAAAATGACAGGCTGAATAAGCAAACAAATCCCTGACCTTGTCTAACATGAAACCATACAGTATAGATTCTCTTAATAGATAATCACTAATTCCAATTTAATGATTTCCAGGAATGGTGGTGAACCTCAGCCTATTTCAGTGGAAAGGACCATATTCAATTAACTCTATCTAATCCAAGTAGAATGTCTATAATATACTTAGTGCTTTGTTAGAGATTAGAAAATACAAGTTAAGTTGGTGTGGCTCTTGTCACCTAGGTACTTATAACTACTATGGATAATTGGGGTAGCTCTAAAGAATATATGAATATATATATATGAAAAGACATTAGTGTCACCTTTTCCACCCTCCCACCCCATGAAAGCATCTTTTGAGAATATCTGTGACAGATGAGCACTGCTGCACTTGGATAGAGACACAGAAACCTCACCTCCACTAAAGTCAGGCTGGTCCATTGTCAGCAAGGTCTATTTCCAAAATGTCATCCATATATTTTAAACTGAAATCCTGGTTTTCTTTGGCCATGATGATGCTCCACATGAACTATAAGTTCCTTTCCATATGAATGCTTCTTTTAGTAGTGTATATGCGTGCGTGCGTGTGTGTGTGTGTGTGTGTGTGTGTGTTTTCTGATGGGGATCAAACCCAGGACCTCATGCATAGTACACAAGTTCTTGACTACTGAGCTGCATCCCCAGCCCCATATGAGACCTTTTCATGTCTGATGACACAGAAATCATTTGTCTATGTATCTTACCTTCCTTAAATTAAGCAGAATTTCTTTTTCAAAATCATGCATGTTACTGAATCTCTTAGGTCTGGGAATTCTCTTCTAGATGTGTATGAATGTTGTAAAATAATAATAACTGAAATTATTTAGGAAGGAACTACTCAGTGCCATGTATTGTGCTAAGTTCTTTATATACATTATTCTTTTTCTTGAACTCACAACAATTGTCATAAATGACACAATAGAAGACAATTTACCTGAGAATTGGAATACTGTAAGAATTTGACTGTTTTATTCAAGACAACTCAACGTTTTTAATCACACTACATAATAATAAAAGATCAGTTTGATACAAAGCGCGGTGCTAACAGATGGTGTGATCTCTTAGCTGGGGCTACACATAAGAGCCAGGTGGTAACAAAATGGGCAAGATGATGCTGATCACACAAGATGGTTAGAAAATTATCCTGATGAGGGTCCTTGATGCTGGGAAACTTTCATACATGATCTGGAACAGTTTATGCACTGCTGAGCACAAGTTACTCCAGATGTATAGGTTAAGAGTGCCTAAAAGATGAAGGATGGCCAAAAAAAGCACAGGACACTGCCTGCTGTTTTCTGAAGATCTATTGTAGCATCTTGGCCTGAGGCTACCAGAGATAAGGCAGATACTTATAGTTATTGATCTTCCCAAACCCCTTTTGAGCAGGTTAGAAACAAATTTCATATTTTTAAAATGAATTTTGTGCCTAAAAGTTACTAAATTCTTATAAAACTATGCTTTACGAAATAGGTATGGTTTACAAATCCTGATTGTGCACCAATAACATTATATTACATATAATCATGAAATATTTAGGTTTCATACAATATATACTTTCTTGTTACATGCAGAGAAGATATTTTCATTCAATAGAAAATATATTCAATAAATTTTTATGTGACTTTCCTGACACTGAAATTGAATAAAAGATTTTGTAACACATCCATACATTTTAAATTTGTTTATTTCTTGCTATAATTAACATTTCAAATTATATACCAAAGTTGTCAGCCTAAAATGCCTTTTGTAAATCATTGTCTTTCTTCAGAGTTGAGATATATAAAGTCAGAAATATTAATCTGGAATGGATAAGGCCTACCACTCTAAGGAAATGATCTTTTACTGCAGGCATTAGTCCACCATTTATAGATGAGGAAACCAGAACTCAAAGAGGTCAAGTCAATTGCTCAAGGTCAAAGAGGAAATAGGCAGCTGAGCCAAGATTCAATTATTTTTTCTCTGATTCTAAAGCCCATTTTCTTAACCAGCAAAATATATTATTCAAAGAATAATGACCAAATAAGATACAATATGGCTGATTTGGCAAAACCCAAATGGAATCCAGTTTAGCATTGCACTAAATGCTTCAGTATATAATCAAGTATACTAGACTATAAATCCATGAGTTTAAGGGTTTTTATCTATTTTGTTCACCACTATAGTTCTAGAGCTATAAAAATGAATAACATATGAGATAATATATATATGTAAGACAAATGGGAAAATAGATTATTTCTTCTCTTTACTTAGTACTTATATAAACCAATGCTTAACTTTCTTAGAAATGAGAGGATAACAGTGGTTTTTGTTATGTTTACATTTGACTAATATTCTTATAAGTAATTTTTAAGTCACATTTCTTCCTTTGAAATAACAGTTCAACAGCTAATGGCTCATTTGGATTCTATCAGGAAAGATATAGGCATCCTAGAAAAAAGTGAATTTGCAAATCTGAGAGCAAAAATGAGAAAATGAAAATTGAATTAGATCAAGTTAAACAACAACTGATACATGAAACCAGCTGACTCAGAGCAGATAATAAACTGGACATCAACCTAGAAAGGAGCAGAGTAACAGATATGTTTACAGATGAAGAAAAGCAACTTACGAAAGCAACCACAGAATTTATCAGAAAGGATACCCAAACCAAAAGTGTTATATTAGAGACCAGTAATAAAATTGACACTGAAATTGCTTCCTTAAAAATACTGATGTAGTCTAACAAACTTGAGACATTCGTTATCTTGCAGCCTCGGTGTTTACTTGCTTGGCAAGTAAAGCTTTGGGGTTTTATAGATTCTGGAAGTACTACTAATGCTGCTACCACTGCTGCTAATGACTTCTTAGAACACTACACCAAGACAGATTTTCTTTCAACACTATCAGTTGCTGAAGAAACTCATTACAAGATTATCAAAGTATATATGGAATAGAAAAGTGTTTCAGGTATTTCAACTTGATTTTGTGTTTTTATTTTATGTTAAAAAGCTGTCATCCAAAACCTGATTTTTTTTAGATGAAACAGCATTCTGTCCCCAAGCTTTTGATACTTCATAAAAAAGGAACCAGCATTTTCTTGTGTTTGAATAACTTTATAAATAAAATTTTGTTGATATCTGCTGCAAGAAAAAAACATTGTGAAGTGTTTTTAAACTAGTATTTATTTACTCATCAAGCAAATATTAGGTGTCCACAAAATGTGGTCAAGTCTAGATATTTGCATTTCATCAGAGAAAAGAACAAATAATCTCGCCCTCGTGGAACTTTCATTTTAGAGTGGAAGAGCAGCAATGAACAATAAATTTGATAAGTAAGTAAATACCAAAGTATACTAGACAAACATAAATGTGACATAAAAAGGAAAAAAAGTAGAGGAAGATCAGAAGTGCTTGGGGAGGGGAGCTACAACTATTAGTATTTCATAATATCCCTGAACAGACCTCACTAGGGAAGTGACATGAGCAGAAGGTGACAGAATTAGGTACACGGGTATCTAGAGGAAATTAGTTGCACAGGTAGAGGAAACAACCAACTCGGAGGTTGTTAAATGAGACTGGTGTGTTTGAGCAACAGCAAAGAGGCCACAAGGACTCAAGAAGGGGGAACAAGGGAGAGAAAAAGATGAAATATGGGACAGGAGGTACAAAGTGTGTATGGTCTTGTGTCCACTATAAGGATTCTGGCTTGTCCTCCAAATGAAATGTACAGGGTTTTGAGTATAGATTGCTGTGTTGAGCAAAGATTGACAGAGCCCAAAAGTAAAAGCAGAGATACCACAAGGAGTTGACTGTAGTAATCCAACTAAAGCTGAGAGTGATAGTGAAGGTGAAGAGATATGTTGAGATTATGGATATATTTTATTGCTTACATTTTTTCAGTGAAGTAGAAGAAAAGTCATCAGTTGACAGCAAGAATGAGGAGTAAACAATAATATTTGAGAAGAGACAGAGCAAAAGTATCAAATAGCCACCTAAGAGAGGAACAAAATCAATTAGGAATGAATAAAATGATAGGTGGTGGCACTGAGAGAAGGACCACAACTTAAGGTTGGTGGCTATGAATTAAAAGTGAGGTGAGTCAACATGGCAGTAGGCTTTTCTCCAGCTGTGCTTATCCATGGATGCAAATAAAGAGTTGTATTTATCTAGAGCTATGATTTTGTCAAGGACAAACTCCAAGAGGTGCATATGAGTAATTATAATGATTGACCATGAAATCAAGGCTTGGTGAGCATGTGACAGAGAATGGCAAGGGAGTAAGAGATACTGAAAGATAGTAGGATGGACACATCAGTGGACACAGGAGAGAAGTCCCGGGTCGCAGGGAACCCACCCCATCCAGCTCGCTCCCATGGCAGCGATCCACTTAGCCACGCAGGTGCCTACAGGACACACACATACACACACACCCCCGCCGTGCTCCTCTGGCCTCTTGGCTCTACCGCCACCTGGCTCCACACTACAAAGACACAGGGGACACCAGACCACCAAACGACCATACTGGGTAAGTTGGAGAGATCATCACCTCCCATCAGAACCTGGACTATCTTCAGGGGAAGGGCAGCTGGAACCTGCAGTAGAACCTTGCAGAGTTCAATCCTATAGGAGGACAGGGAGCTCAACTTGGGACTTGCAGCCAGAAATCTGCCTGAATCGCAAGGGTCTGTGACTGGCTTGCTGAGATTCATTGACTTATATCTGCACACTGCTGCCCACGTTGTCTATTGTGACAGCAGAGACATACTCTGAAGGAGGCCCTTCATTTTCATTTTTATTTTTTATTTCCAAAATTAGTACTATTGGTTTGGGGTTCTCTTATTTTTAATTTTTTTCCTTACTCTTTGCAACTTTTTGTTTTTCTCTTCTTTTTTTTTTCCTTCTTGCTTTTCCCTTTCCATTACCTCTCTCTCATTCCACTTACTCTCTTGCTGTCCCACATTGTTCTTCATCTCCCTTTTTGTTCCTGTTCTGGCCCTCATTCAGATTTCTTCTTTTTCTTTTCTCCTCTTTTTCCTTCTCTTGCCCTTGTCCTCTGGCTTCACTGCTAACCTTCCCCTATCCTTCTACCTATCTATCCCTCCCTCCCCAACTCCTTCTAACTCCCCACCCCAAAGGGTAAAGCTGCTATATTGAAGAGATTATTCATTATAAACATATGTTGGGTTAGTCCTCAATTTTGATTTAATTCAATAAGTTCAAGGTGATAGATTAATAACTACCACAAAATGTCATTTTCTAAGATGTACTTGATGCTATGGTGTTACTGATTGTATCACTTGGGCTAAGGTGATGTTATTGATCTAATCAGTTGTCCTTCCTGGTATATTGAAAATGAGATAGTCTCAGAGTCATTAGAGTCTCAAAACCTAAAGACCAGCTATGTCTGGAAGACACCTCTGAGAAGCAATCATTCCATAAGGGTTCTAATTACAAGCAACAAAGCTACTTACAATAAGCAATTTTGAAGTATCAACCCAGGAATTATACCAAGGACAGTACTAAAGAAACAAAGATGAGAAGACATTTAAGCAAGGCACAAACTTGACTTCTACCGCACCAAGGGTAAACTCTGGAGGAAACGAGGTGGAAAAGTCCAATAATCAACCACCTGGATACCCTGAACTGATAGCACAAGAAGTAACAAAACAGATAAATGAAGCTCTAGAAAAATTCAAAACAAAAATAATGTCCCATATAACTACAGAGATGGTGAGCAGAGTGAAAGACATTATTAGAGGCTCTAGAACAGAAACTGATAAAAAAAAAAAAAATAGATGAGCTCAGAAACATGCTGGAAGCCAGGAATGCCCACCATAAGAAAGAAATGGAAACCATGATCACCCAAAATAAGAAAGAAATGGAATCCATGAAATGGATTGAAACAGATATTCAGGAGATTAAAAGCTCCTTTGAAAGAATTCACAACAGATTAAGGGAATATGAAGATAGAATATATAGAAGACAGGATTGCGGTGAAGGACCTTGAAAACAGAGATTTCTTAAAATTAGAAAGGGACCACAAGAAATCAATCCAGCAGCTGCTAGACAATGCAAAGAAGAATAACATGAAACTGATAGAAGTCCACGAAAAAACAGGAGAAAGTACAATTGACATAAAAAAACTGTTCACAGAAGTAATAGTGGAAAACTTCCCAGACAGAGGAGGAGAATTAGACATACAGATAAGTGAGGCATATAGAGCTCCAACTAGCCATGATCAAAAAATATCTACACCTAGACATATAATAATCAAGATCCCAGAAACCCAACAGAAGAACAAAATCCTACAAGCAGTTAGAGAAAAGAAACAAATCACCTACAAAGGAAAGCCCATTAGAATCACAGCAGACTTCTCAACACAAACCCTCAAGTCAAGGAGAGCCAGGAGTGAAGTATTTCAAGCCCTAAAAGAAAATAAATTTCAACCTAGACTGTTGTATCCTGCAAAATTATCTTTCAAAATTGATGGGGAAATTAGATACTTCCATGACAAAAAACACCTGAGAAATTTCACAAACACCAAACCAGCACTACAAGCAATTTTAAACAATATCCTAGAAAAAAACAATGAAGGTCACAACTCCATAAGGCCCAACAGAGGGAAGGCACCAGGCAAGGTAAGAATCTAAAGGGAAAGGGAGAAAAAGAAATAAAAGAACCAACAAAAGTAAAACTTTATGAAAAGGATGAATCAATATCTATCAACTTTAACCATCAATGTTAATGGCCTCAATTCAGCAATCAAAAGAAATAGACTGGCAGAATGGATTAAGAAGCAAAATCCAGCAATATGCTGTATACAAGAAACACACCTAACTCAAAAGGAAATTCATAGACTGAAAGTAAAAGCAGGGAAAACAGTTCTGCACAACACAGGAACCCAGAAAAAAGCAGGGGTAGCAATCTTATTTGCAGACAAAGTAGATTTCAAACCAAAAGTAATTAAGAGAGACAAAGATGGTCACTACATTCTTGTGAAGGGAACAATCCAAGAGGAAGAGATGACAATCCTAAATATATATGTACCAAATACAAATGCCCCCAACTATACAAAAAAATATTAATGGACATGAAAAAGCAAATAAGCAGTAACACAATTGTAGTGGGAGACCTCAGTACACCACTACCACAAATACACAGATCATCTAGACAAAAAAGTAACAACGAAATTCTAGAACTGAACCAAGCTATTGAACAAATGGACTTAATAGATGTTTACAGAGTGTCCCACCCCACAAAATCAGAATACACATTCTTTTTGGCTGCACACAGGTCATTCTGCAGAATAGACCACATGCTACTCATAGGACATGTCTAAGTAAATGTAAAAGAATTGAAGTTGCCCCCTGCATATTATCAGATCATAGTGAAATAAAATTGGAGATCAATAACATAAGAAACCACAAAACCCCTACAAACACATGGAAACTGAATAACACCCTCCTGAACAACCAATGGGTCATAGAGGAAATTAGAGAAGAAATTAAGCAGTTTCTGCAAGTAAATGATAATGCCAGTACAACATGCAGGAATCTAGGGACACAATGAAAGCAGTTCTACGTGGGAAATTCATAGCAGTGAATGCCCATACTAGGAAAACAGAAAAAACTTGAATAAATAACCTTATGCTGAACCTCAAGCTCCTAGAAAAAGAAGAGCATAACTAATCCAAAGCTCATACAAGAGAAGAAATTATAAAGATCAGAGCAGAAATCGATGGGGTGGAGACTAAGAGAATGATACAAAAAAATCAATAAATCAGAGGTGGTTTTTCAAAAGAATAAATAAAATTGATAAACCTTTAGCCAACCTTATTCAAAAAAGGAAAGAAAAGGTGCAAATCCATGCAATTAAGAATGAAAAATGTGAAGTCACAACAGATCCAACAGAAATCCTGAGAATCAATACCTACTTTGAGAATCTGTACTCTAATAAAATGGAAAACACAGAAGAGGTGGATAGATTCCTAGATAAATATGAATTGCCAAAGTTAAATGAAGAAGATACAGAAATTCTAAACACCCCAATTACAATGAATGAAATTGAAAATGTAATTAAAAATTTACCAACAAAGGGAAGCCCAGGTCCTGTTGGCTTCACTGCTGAATTCTACAAGACATTTAAAGAAGAACTATTGCCATTACTCTTTAAACTCATCAAGGAAATTGAAAGGGAAGCAAGGTTTC
>NW_004624743.1:29843025-29855608 GCF_000247695.1 Heterocephalus glaber
GGGGCCAGGGATTTAGCTCAGTGGTTTTGCCGCCTGCTGAGCAAACATAAGGACTAGAGTTTGATCCCCAGTACCAAAAAAAAAAAAAAAAAAAAAAGATTGTTCTTTGACAAAGGTTTCATAGCCTAGCAAAGAAAACGAATGTGTAAAAGAGGAATCACAAACAATATGGTAAGTACCACAGAATTACAAAGACACTTCTAAATCATCCTTGAGGGTTGACCAATGATTTCCATTGGAAGAGGATTCTGGAATTAGAGTTTTAAAGATCAAATAGGACTTAGCAAAAGAAAATAGGGGTTTTCCATGGCTCTTCTAAATTATAAATAAAATTGTTGACTGAGGTTGGGCTAGGACACTAAGCTTATGACATGCCCCCAAAGACTACCTCCAAAATTATACAATTTCATCAAGAGTTCTAACAGTTCTACAACTGTTCTAACATCCATCCCCTGGTAGCAAGAATGAGAAGACATAGCCATTTCACTCACACCTGTTTTCTCCACTTCATACACAAAGCCACCTTTGAGCAAATTTCTCTAACTTTCCAACCAGGTAACCTACCTAAAGAGATTGATTTGTCATCTGTTATTTTTTTCCTAGAAAATTCAGTCAGGTAGGGCCAGGCATTTAGCTCAGTGGTTCCACTGCCTGCCTCACAAGCACAAGGTCCCGAGTTTGACCCCCGGTACCAAAAAAAAAAAAGAAAGAAAATTCAGTCATGTCCTCATAATTAATCACCAACTTTTTGCCTAAGTGCTAAAAAACTACTTGTTTAATATTTTGTTTTAGGAATTGGCCTGACTTCAGACTCATCAACCTGTAACTTGCATGTTCATTGAGGATGGAATCAAGTTGGAAATCAATGTCTTTCTCTGAAAATATTTGAAGGAGATGACAGTGTTGAAGAATCATTTTCATGCTGAAAATATTGAGGGAAAGTACTGCCTAAAACAAAGGTTGAAGACAAACAGGGCAGGATAAATGCAAGAAAAAGACAAGACATTGACCTACAGAAAAGGAGTGATATGTAAGAGATTTGCCTTCATTTCACAAAGGGAGTAATGCAGGGCAGCCTGGGTAAAGTCCTTGGAAATCAAAGATAATGTCTGGACCCTGACATCTGGGAAAAGGCTTTCTTAGAGCTAGAGATAAAAGCCAGACTTACTTGGAGGAAACTTGGAAACCTTTTTTTAAATAAAGCAAAGGAAATTACTCTCTATGACATCACGCCAACTCTGCCAATTCCCAGCTTGCCAGTGCTTGTGACAATGTTTACAATTACAAATTCAAATGCACAAAGTCCTTAGTTGCACTGCAGCTCAGCAAGGCTGCCAAGAATCTGGGATAATTCCTTCAAGGGAAAGGAAAGAGCAAACAAACAAACATAAATTGATGACAGACAAAGAATTACAGTTCAGCTTGGATAACAAACACTAGAGTAGAGAGTTAAAGCAATTGCATTAAATGGGTCAGCCCAGGGCCTATTTGATATCCAAGCAATGAATTGCTTTTTTCTTTTCTTTAATTGTAAAAGTCTAGTACCAAAAATTATGTTTTATTTCTTTAGTGCCTATCTAGTTTTTATATCTTCAAAATCAAAATACAGATTGAATACTATTTTTATTAAAGTCGAAAGCAGTACTTGACCAAGGATGTAGAATAGCTAAGAGAGACTTCCTTTGATTCTCTTTTGGTTAAATTTTTTTTATGTAATGCTTGAGTGAAGTATCTGATGAGCAGAAAACCTGCTCAGTTTTTGCTGGAGAAGCAGGAGATGGAAACTAGAAACCTTGAAGCTGCCAAAGTTAAAACAATCTGATTAAATTTCCTCTCAACATTAGGAACAATTTAGTATTATGCCAAGACCATCTAGCCCGAAAACAAGTATGTTTCCTTTAGGGAAAGGCAGCTAAGGCAATTAGAAGAATATGCCAATTGGTGAAGTTGAGAAATATCATTGAAACATTCTATTTCTGCTTCAACATAAAAATCTTATTTTAAAATATTAGAATTATTAAAGAAATAGCAACTCAAACATTACTAACAATCATTATATAGATGGGTTTTCTATTCTATGGATGGGTACTGTCACATTGTTTTACATCTCTTAAGGAACAACTATGCTACAAAAGCAAAAGATTTTGAAAACTGAGCTACATGAATAGTGTAGACTGAAGTGAAAGTAACTGCATGCTAAATTAATCTGACACATTTAATAATGAATCATTGTTGTGCTATATGGTGATTATGTATAATTGACAATTTATATAGTTTTGTATTTAGTATTTTTAACAATTTTCCTCTTTTATTTTTTATTTCTCAACACCTACTGTCAGTGTTGCTTGACAGTTTTCCTGATTCCAAGACAGATTTTAATTCTCATTACATTATTTTGTCATACAAGTTAAAATAAGATTCTTAACTTGAGGACCGGGGATTTAGCTCCGTGGTTTCACCACCTGCTGTGCAAGCGCAAGGACCCGAGTTCGATCCTCAGTACCAAAAATAAAAAAAGTTAGGTTCAAGGCTTGCCCCAAAGATGTCAGTGCCTCCTAACAGCCCCCATGTCTTACCCACCCTACACCAACGTGGCAGCCCTTCAAATATCATTTCAACTACTCTCCCTCCATTCAGGACCCTAGAAATCCTGATGTCTGAAAAGTCAGGAAAATAAAACCATAGGGTGTAAATCTGTAAAGGAGTTGGCGAGGATGCAGCATTCCATGAAGGGTGAGGAGAGCAAGTCAGTCAACATGGGCTGGAAAAAAGTGGAGAAGAAGACACCCCAGAGAAAGCAGTCTGGAGTTCACAAGTCTGCATGCAGACACCTTCAGGCAAAACACAAAGTTTGACCCTTGGGGCTTTTTCTTGCTTGTTTTGCCCTGACATTTAACCTTAACGTCACTAGATGCCTTAAAAAGATGGGACAGTTTATTCCACATTATTTCACAGACGTCTTTTCTACCTTACTCCTGCATACGATGACTGATGCATGGTAGGACCTCAATAAATAGTTCTGGAATGAATCATTTTTCAGTGTGGTGGTGGGGAGGGTGTTAGAGACTGAACCCAGAACCTCATACATGCTAGGTAAGTGCTCTACCCCTGAGCTACAACCCCAGCCCTACTTTAATCATTTTTTAAAACAAAAATGCTCAGTATTGGTTGTATATTTCTCAACAGAACAAGGCGGCTGACACACTTAATCAACTAACTATAGTTGTTAAGTTGTTGACCCAGAAATAGCCCAGGCATCAAGGATGTGGCAGGAGGAGCTGTGACCAACTTCCAGCTCTGGCTTAGTCATCCAGTATTCTAGGTTCAAAAGGTAGAAATCTGTTTTCCACCTCAATTCTGCCTTTTGTCTTAACTTACTGTTTGACTTTGACCCTGTCAGCCACTACTTGATCTTAGGGTGAACAGTTATTATACTACTTCTGTTTTCTGGTCTCTAAGAAGAAAATTTAAATTTTATTGAGCATTTCCTGCCTGCAAAGCACATACTAGACATTTCTGTAGAGGAGAAACATGACAATCTGGTGTCCCCTATTTTTTTTTCCGGGTCTGAGATCATCTGCAACAAGTAGCCATCTATCCTACCCTGAACATTCACAAGGAAGGGTATTTTAAAGCCTCTCTTAATAACAATGTTAACAATAAAAGTAATACTTCACTTCCAATCTCTTTTCCTTAATTCTCTTTTGGGGCTTAGCAAGGACACTGATAAACCATCTTACATTCCCTAGAGTTACAGAGCTTTTTTATTTCTAATCTAAACCCTGCCTGCTATAGTTTAAATCTATTTCCTCTTATTCTATTCTCATAGAAGAGAGAGAAAAGCCATTCATCCTCCTCTATATAAAAGTTCTTCATGTATTAAAGATTTCAGCCTTCATTTCTCCAGGTTATATAATGCCAATTCCTTTCATTTTACTCATATATCTTATTTTCCAAGCTTTTAGATTAATTCCGTTGTACTCGTTTTGGACTCTATGGATAATGAAATAGTCATGCAGCCCCTTTCAGATTCTAATAGGGTAATAAACTTTCAGAGAGGGGAGTAATTTTAAATCTTAAATCAGAGTATCACATGATCTGGGACATAAAATATTTCTACAGAGCAGGAGGCTGGAAAATGCACATAAAATTGGCACAGAAAGCATTGGGAGAAATGAGAAAATACCATTTGGGTGTTATTGTCTTATAAAAGAGAAAACTAAGGCATGTGTCACAGCAAATAAGTAAAAGATGCAAGATTAAAATCACAATTAAAATTACCAGCTATTGATTCCTGGTTTTCTACCGAGTTGCTGTCAGGGGATTATGATATCCAATCACAGTAATCTAGACTGAGTTTAAAAAATAAATCACATTATCACAGCTTAATCAGGCAGTGGAAATTCACTGTCCACTGTGTTGATATTATTTTTCTGGAAAAATCTTTCAGTTCTCTCATTTCTTTTCCGACTTCTACAAAAGAATCCCTCTCCACTGCTATGTTCTATAGAAGGAAACAAAACTTCAGATTGTTAGTAAGTATCTTGTGCTTTATATGATATCTAAAATCAACTGATGTCTTATACTTTATATGATATTTCAAATCAATCAGCACATATATAAAATATCATTTGCCTAAATATTCATCAGCTAATAAATATATGTGACCATACAATGGAATATCATTCAACCATAGAAAGGAGTGATACATACTGAAACATAGATAAACCTTGAAAGAATGATGCTAAGTGAAGAAAACCACACACCATATGCAACATATTATATGACTGCATTTTAGGAAATGTCCAGAATAGGCAAATCCACAGAGAGAAATTACCAGAGGAAAACAGATGAAGAGTTAATGACTGTTTAACAGAGAAAGGATTTTTACCTAGGGTGGTGTTTTAAAGTACTAGTACTATAGAGTTGTGATGATTGCAAAACATTGTGAATATACTTAATGCCACTGAAATGTACATTTTAAAATTGTTAAAACAATAAAAGCTATGTGTGTTTTACCAAAAAAAGTTACGTGTGTTTTACCAAAACAAAGAAAATACTTGTATTCTGTATGTACTAGTGCAAAATGAGACAGAGATAGATATGTGAACTAAGAGGGACTGACCCTCTTGCAAGTTGGTAATCAGCCAGCTCAGTATTGAGGATCTACTGAGATCAAAGTGTGGGGATGGGTGCTGAGATAACAGTAAAAGACATAGAAGACAATTTAACAGGACATTCATTCTTCTATTTGTTTTCTCTTTCCAAAGATATGTTTTTCCTTAGAGAAAATTACGAGTGAATTTTATCAACCCACCAAATGTGTATGTGTGGCCATTAATCATGACATGTGAAATTGGACTGAGAAACTCCTAGCAGATTGGCGAAGTACAGTTCTGGGTATGTCTGTGGGGTGTTTTCAGAGATGACTCCAGCAATGTGGAGGCAGGGAGGGGAAACACCAATAGGGTTGTATCTTGGAAGAATAAAGAGAAAGAAGAGGAAAGTTATTTTGCATGCATTTTTGAAGAGCCCCAGTCTGCCTGAGCAGGTTCATCTTTGGCTGTGATCATCTTTGGACATCGGTCTCCAGTTTTTGCAGCCTTCCACTACAGACTCATACCAGTGACTCTCCAGTGAGCTTCTCAGCCTTTAGTCTTGGACTGGTGCTGCATTCTTGCCTTCTTTTCCAAGGCTTATATCTTCCTGGGCTGAGAAGCTACTAGATCCTCCAGCTCTCCAGTGCAGACAGCCTCGTGGACTCTCTCAGCTCTGATCCTGTAAGCCTACCTAATAAATCCCCCTCCATAATTATGTAAGTATTTTCTAAAGAACCAGAATAAAGACTCAATATAGAGAGAACTAAAATAAGGATTGCCAAATTGACATTTAAATTCACACAAAATCATTATTAGATAACCTTGAAAAAAAGGGAGGGAGATAGTTTGTCCACATATTTCACAGAAAAGGATTCTTTCAATCTTCTGTACTATTTAGTGCAGAAGATAAAACATACATAAAGAATAAAACATACAAGATTGTTTGGATTATTGGGCTACTGTTTAGTATATATTCATTCTACTTTTCTCCATTCCTCGGTGGGCATGATGTATTTCCTGTCTTGTGGATTCTGAGCTTGGCCATATAACTGACTTTAGCCTATAAAATCTGAGAGGATTATGGGCATAGAGACATTAAATATGTTTTCAGAGTGAAGTTTAATTCTTGTGTTCTTGCTCTTTTCCATAAGATACTAATAGACACTAATTCTTGAACAGTAGAAAATATATGAGGCAGGTACAACCCCAACCAGCAGCCTGAAGAAGGTTGTTCAATTGTTCCAAACTGGACCAAACTGTAATCAAATGTAGATCTCTGAGCATGGAAATAAATTTGCATACTGTAAACTAAAGCTTTAGAGTAGTTATGCAGTCTTATTGTGGTAATAGGTGATTAATACAGCAGATATATTGAAATAAACTCTAGAATTCACCCAAAGTGTATAATTTAAATACTTAGTACACTAACTGCCAATAATAAATTAGTTTTTCTCTTAATAATTTTCTATTTGGTTATTATTTAGTATTAAAAATTGTTAACTATGTAAAACAGACATTTAAATAAGTAACTGACTTTTACCTATTTTAAGTAATATAACTGGTAAGACCTGCAAAATATATGACTTGGATGTTTAGAAATAGAGGCACTATAATGTTTGCCACATTTATGTGGATATAATCAGGTTTCAATAAACATCTTGATGAAAGCAAATTAATCACTAATTTGACATTTTCTCTTGGTAAATTAGCAAAATTAGATTTTGCATTAAATGAAAATAGGCTTGTAAGCATGTCAGTGCTAGTAAAAGATGTGATTCTAGCAAATATATTCACTATATCTTTCCATTCATTTTTATTGCCAAATTTCATTGTTTCAGACCCAGGCAGGGATCATAAAGCAATGTCACCTTTTCTGTGACACATTCCTTATGAACTATTTGAGAAGTTTGTATGGAAAGCATTTCATACATTCAAAGACCTTAGGATGTTACTGTTTTAACCTGTGTCCTCCATGGGCCTAGATGGAAAACTAAAACACTATTTTTGATCCTCCCAGGGAATATTTTAAGTTTATGAAAATAATTGAGTCTCTTAAAGAAAGGTAATTCAGTTCTAACTTTTTACTGCACCCACATTCTTTTCCTAATAAAATACTAATTTATCAAAGCATTGTTTACAAACTATGATGGACTATCTCATGGAAGGGAATTTCCCTTCTGTACTCTACCACTCACAAAAGTTAATTTGAGTAGAGAAAGTACACAAAATATCTCACAAAGGATAAAATAAAACCGTATTCATTAAGAGAAACACAAAAAAGGAATTTAATCTTTATGACAGGAAAAACACTGAAAGACAGGTAAGTGATATAAGTATGCAAATAGTATCTCAAGATGGCTAAGTTAAAATATTACTATGAAAAGACAAAAAAAAAAACAAAAAAAAAAAACCCTAATTATCCACAAAGGAAAGTATACCAGTCTAGAAAAAGTACAGAGACAGGTCTCCAAAGTATATCCACTACAGTGTCCTTTGACTAAATTAGAGCCATGGAAGCCTTTCCTTGCATGTTTATGCTCTGTAAAGCAGCAGACCTTGTGATTAGAAAGAAAACTCAGAGAAGGTAACAGAAGAAAGCATTTGGGAAGGGCTGTCAATTTTACTGTCCTAAAATTGATAGAGGCAATATTTTGCTATGCTAATTTAGAATTGTAGTGAGCTCAAAAAATGATAAAGCTCTAATATCCATAAAACCAAATAAATTTCAAGTCTAAACTAAATTATTTTAAGTATTTTAAATGACTTCTAAAACACTTGAAAAGATTTCAATCTCTGTAGTACCAGACCTCTAAATAGTTTCCTAAAATTCTTGGCATGAGTTAGTTAGCTTTCCATTGCTGTGACAAAACATGTGACAAAATCTATTTAAAGGGGAAAAGGTTTATTTTGGCTCATGGTTCCAGAGATTTCAGTCCACGATCACTCAGCTTCATTGTTTCTGGGCCACATGGGCAGCCCATCTTGGCAGAAAACAAATAATGGAGCAAAGGTGCTCACCTCATGGTGGTCACAAAGGGGAGAGAGAGAGAGGGACAGAGACAGGGGGGAAGGACAGAGAGAGAGGCAGACAAAGAGACAGAGACATACAAAGGCACAGAGACAAACAGAGAGAGACAGACAGCAAGAGGGAGAACCAGGGACAAGACATACAAGACATGAACTTCCAGAGGATTCCTCAAGTGACCCACATCCTCCAACCAGGCACCACTCCTACAGTTTCCACCAATTCCGGATAGTCCATTCCATTACAAATCCATCCATGAATTAATCCATTGATGACATTAGAGCCCTCATGATACAATCATTTCCCCAAAGCCCCACTTCTGAACATGGCTGCCAAGCTTTGCCAAGCTTTGCCAAGCTTGGGGTCAAGCTTTCGATACAAGAGCCTTTGAAGGATGTTTCACAACTAAACCATAAAACGTCATGAGGTACACAGATATCTTCTCCCAGCTTTTCAATCAAATACTAATGTAAGTGCTTCTGTGAAGGGATTTTATCAATGTAATTAAGGTTTCAAATCAGTTTGCTTTAAATTAAGACCGAACTGCGAGCTGGACTTAACTATATAAGCCCTTAAAAAACAGGATTTCTCCCTTCAGTCTCAGAACAGTTAGAGAACTTCAAAGTTTGAGAAATACTGGATGAAGGAAAAATTTTCCATTTCAGGATGTATTCATTTCGTATTGTATACATTTCCTATTGCTGCTTGAACAAATTATGTCAAATTTAGTGGATTAAAACAATGCAAATTTATTTTTTATAGTTCTAGAGGTCAGAAATCCATGAGTTCTTTTCCCATTAAGTCTACTGGTACATTTTAGGTACACAATGCAGTTACTTTCATCATTGGGATCTTGTACCTTTACATGATGTATCTTGGTTCTTACTTCTTCCCCATTCCTAGCCCTCCCTTCACCCCCCTCCACCCTTCTCTATTTACAAAGACTTTATTTCCATTTTTGCCTTTTCTCATATTCTTTTCTTTTCTTAATGAGTTTTAAGAGGATAAAACTAATTTTTTCTTAATGAGTTTTAAGAGGATAAAACTAAGGCACTAGCAGTGATGGTTCCTTCTGGAGGCTCCCAGAAAGTACATGTATCTGTTCCTTGCTCTTCCTTATAGTTTCAGGAGACTATGGCATTCCTTGAATCCTCATTGCATCATTCCAGTCTCCGCCTCTGTCATCCCATTGCTTTCTCCCCCATACATATGATTACTTCAGATCTGTGATTTAATCATCTGCAAAACAACCTTTGTCATAGAAAATAACATATTCACACCTTTAAGAATTAGGTCATAGAGATCTTTGGAGGAGGGAGCATAATTCGTCCTACCACATTGACTTTGAAGATGAAAGGAGTAACATGGTATGGTGATTAGATTTATGTACCAACTTGAGAGGGCCACAGTGTGTCCAGGTATCTGTTTAAACATAATTAAGAGTGTGTCTATCAGGGTGTTTCTGTATGAAGTTAACAGTACACAAGTGAGCAGATTGTTCTCTTCATTGCAGTAGAGTTTGTTCAATCTACTGGAGGTCTGACTAGAAGCAAAGGCAGGGTAAGGGAGGATTTGCTCTGACTCTTTGCAAGCTGCAGTATTGGGCTTCTCCACACACATACTAGAACTTACATCACTAGCTCTCCTGGGCCCTCCACCTCCACTATACACTCGGCAGATTATGGGGCTTCTCAGCTTCCATGATTTCATGAGCCAAATCGTCATAATAAATATTTAGATAAATCAAATACAAAAGTCCCATCAGTTCTGTTTCTCTGAAGGACCCTAATACACATGGTAAAGAGTGTGGGTGGTCTGTAGGTTCTGAGAACAGCATCCACTGACATCCAACAAGGAAGAGGAGACTAAGTCCTATAACTATGAAAAATTGAAATCTGCCAGCAAAAATGAGTTTGAAAGCAAGTTTTTATAGAATCTTCAAAAAAGAACTCATCCAAACCAATGTCTTGAGTTCAGCCTTATGATAACCTGAGCAGAGAGCTCAGTCATGCCAGCCAGACTTCTAAGCTATTAGATGTTAAGTAAAACAATATGGGTATTATTTTAAGCCACTAAATTTATGCCATTTTTTACTCAGTAATGGAAGATTAATACAATCATAAAACATTTTAACCTCAAAGTATTTTGAACATACCTAAAAGACTTCCTATGAATCACAATGTTTTTGATGCTAAGAATTTTGAGTTTCATCCTCAAGTTATTAAAAAATCTGATTAGTATGAGTATATGCAGGCATTAATATCACCTAATTATTTGTATTCTTTGTTGATATTAACATAATTAATTCAGTGAATGCATACTCTAGCAACATATATATGAGAGCCTTTGAAACCATAACACTCAGTTACCTAGTTACATACCAGAGATATAAGCAAGAATTTACAAGAAGATGGTACCATGACACCAGGCTGGCATAAGCATACTTTGACTGCCCAAAGACTATAGCTTTTTGGTCTTGTTGACCTTCCACTGACCCCCATTTTCTTGATATTCTCCCTTACCCAACTTTATTACTTCTATGACCAATCATTAGAATTCTTCCTGTTACATACCTTTAACTTCCTTGTCCTTCTCCCCCGTCACTGTAAACACTTGATAAATTTATGACTCTAGTTAAATGCAATGTTCCAACCACCCCATACCTGGGCCCCTGCAGCTGGACATGGCTGGAGAAAAATCACAAAACTACCCTAACTGATCTCAGTTTGAAGTTATGGTTACACACCTCAGATGACCCAACAGTGCTCCCTGCCTCTCAGGCCACATTTCTCTATCTTACTCCTTTGCTACTCTCCCAGACAACCACTATACCTTTTCCCTTTCCCTCAAATTTTTATCATCTGCATCCTCACTTAGGCAACGGCCTTGCTTCTAACTTTACTATGAAAATTGAATCAATCAAAAAACAACTTTCACCAACTCCTATTACCACATTGTGGAGTTTAGGGGGAGTTTTGACTTGAGTGGCTTTAGGATTCACCCCAGGAGCTGGCGGCACACGTTTCTAGGTGTGTCTGAATGGGTCGTGGAGATGACCTTGGGTGCTCTATTTAGTCCTTGACCTCTTTCTCTCTGGCACTGTTCCCCTGCTCTGCTTCCCAGCCACCGGGACCTCAGCACATTTGCTCTGCCTCGCACTTCAACCATGATGGTTGTGCTTTGTAGCTAACTGACCGTAAACTGAATCCACCGAACCATACACCACACTAAAGCTTTCCTTTATATTGTGGGTATTGGGTATTGTGTCTTAGCAACAAGAGAACTGATTAAGGCACACATCTACCCAACTGCTAGTGCCTGACCCTGACAGCTGTTACCATGGTAGCTTCCTGTCTGTCACATAGGAGCAGCTACCATGGTGTACCAATTCTAGAATACTGTTGTAAAAATGATTCCTGGTAGCTCAGCCAGGAATTTACTCCTCCTGTCCTTCCAGTCATGCTATAATACAAACATTCCAGCTATAAGTTTTTATGGGTTTAAAATAGCTACAGTAGTTTCTTCTATCTGTACCTTAACCCTGTCTACTATGTCGGTCAAAACTTGATATTCAGAAAAAAATTTGAATAAGGTTTGTAGCACAAAAAACAAAAGGGAAAGAATAGGATAGACCAACGAAAAAGCAGTTGAAGACTAAAATGAGAGACGCTCTAGGAAACTGAAGAATAATTTAGACACGATATCTCAAATAAGTAATGAGATTAAAGACAAGAGATGAATGAGATGAAAGATACCTATTTCAACTCAGGGAGAGTTAAAAGGAACCAGAAAGGAGCAGAGCTGCTGCCAGCACAAAGGAGGTGAACCTTTTGGCCTGCTGTACAAAGACCCCAGCACCTAAACTGCGCAGGCCAGGCGTCAGCAGCACACATCCCCCCCCCACCCCGCCCCGTTGAAATGAGAAGACATGTAAAGAAGTCTCAAAAACAGACTCCCAGATCTCCTAAGAAAAACCCAAAGGGAATTGAGATGGAACAATCTGATACTCAATGACTTGCAGCCCCTGAACTGGCAATAAAAGAGGATCTGGAAAAAATAAAAACAGAAATAATTTCTCAGATAACACCAGAGATTGTAAGCATAGCGCAAGACATGATTAATAAAACTAGAGAGGACACAGATTTAAAAAAATAGAGTTGAAGAACATGATGGAATCCCAACATAGGAAACAGATGGAATCCATAAAACAGATGCAAACAGATTTCCAGGAGATTAAAAACTCCATTGAAAGTTTATGCACCAGAATGAGCAATTTGAGGACAGAATTTCAGATATAGAAGATAAGATTGCAATTAGTGACCAGGAAAACAAAAATTTCTTTAAAATAGGGACCATGAGAAATCAATCCAGCAGCTGCTAGATGATGCAAAGAAGAATAACAAGACTGATCAGAGTCAATGAAGAAACAGGAGAGAGTGCAGATGACATTAAAAAAAAA
>NW_004624743.1:29867109-29881324 GCF_000247695.1 Heterocephalus glaber
GTGAAATAAATAGGACACACATGTGTAAATACTGACTAGTTTCTCTAGTGTGAGAAACTGAAAGTGTAAATAAGGACTAAAAGATATAATAGATAATGTGAAATAGGAAGAAAAGGTGCAAACAGGATGGGAAATTGGGAGGGGTAGGGGAAAGGAAAGAAGGAAATAGAATTAATATGAGAAAATGAAAAAATGGAAACAAAGTCTTTTTTTCATAGAGAGGGATGGAGGGGTTGAAGGGAGGGCAGGGGAATGGGGGGAAAAGAAAGAACCAAGAGAGATTATGTAAAGGTGCAGATTTCTAATGATGAATGCTATTATACTATATACCTAAAATGTACAAATAAAATTAATTTTTTTAAAAAAGGAACCAGGAAAGCTAAAAAGAAAATGCCAATACAGACATAAAATCTAAATTGGAAGCAGCAATATGATGAACCAACACTGATGAACACACAGGGGTAACATGGAGAGGAAGCTCAAGAAAATGACAGAAATGAAGATAATAGATTTGGAAGGCAGTCATTACACAAATAGGAAAATGAAATGAACAACTATTCACCACTAAAACATTCCTTTTTGTGACACAGGGGAATGAACCCAGGGCCTTGCACTAAGTTATTTCCAGCACATTTTATTTATTGATTTTTATTTTGAGATGGGGCCTCTATGTCACTAAGTTGAACAGGCTGGGTTTGAAACAGATTGTCCTGCCTCAGTCTCACAGAGAGCTGAAATACTCCTCTTCTAAAGAAGACCTATGTGCTTACAATGAAAGGGTTTACTATGTTCTATGAAAAAATAATTAGTCTTATATTTCCAATAATATTATTGAATATCAAAGACAAAAAAGACTCTTAAAAGTACTTAAGGAGAAGATTTAGATCCCCTAAAATAATTTTTAAAGAATACTTTTAGACTTCAGCAACACTAAATACCAAAAGACAAAGGAACTATATCTACAGAGTACTGAATAGGAGGAGTTGGAACTCAAGGAGTATACATTCAGGTGGGCTGTCATTTACAGAGCAGGGAGAAAAGCCTGATTTTACAATACCTTTCAAAAAACATCGTTTAAAAGTTCTTCCTGAAAAAGAAATATACATGAATCCTTAATACAGCCAATTGAAAGATAGCTGAAAATAATGGGAAGGGGATCTAGAGATGGGAGGAGGCAGGAAAGGGAAGAAGTAAAAAGGATCAAATATATACATTTGGAAAATACATATATCTGGAAGAACTTGTGGTATATGCTAACCCAAAATAACATAAATATTCACAGTAACTATGAAGTAACGTTGCAATCCCTGAAGCAAAAGTTATGTATTAGTTATAATAGCATATCTATAAATAACAAAAAGAAGGCTATGTCATTGTACACAACATCATTACTCTAAACCAAAGTTAGGCCACTAAGTACTGAAAGTAAACAAAGTACCTAGGATTTGCTGAATCTAAAATTAATATACAAAATTAATATCTTTCTTAGAAAACAGTGGGGAAAATATACTTATAATTGAAACAAAATATGCAAACATTCCAGGAAAGCTTTAACCAGAAAGGCATAGTCTTCATAAGAAGACATTGTACTAGAAGAGGTAGAAGATTTGAAAAACTAGTTTCATTTTATTTTTGAACAGGAAGACTCAATTTAAAGGTGTTTTTCTTCAGATTATTCTATAAATTTAACGTTATAAATACAATCCATACTCTAGCTTTTAAAGTTGATCCTGTATTATAGCAAAGGGAGGTGGAAAGCATCTTAAGTATTCAAATATATTAAAGCTACAGTGATAAAAAAAAAAACAGTATCAGCACAGAAATAGCCCAAACTTAAAAGTAGTGTTTGATAAAGATAGTATTGCAAATCAGCAGAGGAGAAATTCAGTATTCAGAGAAGAAGGTGGTACAATGGGCCAGCTATTTAGAAAAGGATAGCAATTTGGAAAAGAATTAAATTGAATTTATGCTTTATGTCCTACCACAAAATAAATTCCAGAAGCACGACAAACTTCCAAGCAAATTAAAAGAGTAAATTCACAAAGAAACTAAAAGAAACAATGGTAAATGGATGTTACAAACTGGAAAGGAGGAGGCATTTCTAAGCATGACATGAATTCTGGGAGAAATTATGGATATCCATAATTCACATGACATTTTCAAAATTTCTATAAGATAAAACATTCCACAAACAAAACAGAAGCAACAAGGGAAATGTATAGATCATATAAAAAAGAAAAACTCTAATATCCCTGATATATGTTATGTATCATTAATATGTAATACATTACTGCATATATATTAAAATCAGTATTTTTAGGCAAATAATCCAACGTATGGAAATATCTACATGCATTGCAACTCATAGGAGAAATTTTGTGAGCCAATAAACTTATGAAAATAAGTTTATGAAGTGAAAAAACAAATACAAATTAAAACAAGATTACAAAAGATTAAAGATTGATGGTAGCCAGTATTGATGAGTGCCCAATGAGATGCACTTTATTATAACTTTATATGGTACAGTAATTACCAATATATCTATTGACAATACACCAAATTTTTCATAAGAATCTTTGAATCTTTGATACATGTGCTAATTTAAAGTACAGAAACAGAAAAAAGAAGAGGTGAGAAATGAGACTAAGGGATAAAGGAAAGAGGAATAAGGAGAGAAGGAAAAGCAGGAGAATAAAGAGGAAGGAAAGAAAAAGAAAAGGGGAGGAAGAGAAGGAGGAGGACAAAGGGAGAAAAAGAAAAGGAGCAAAGGTGAATCACTAAAAAAAATTTGAAAATAAATTCTGGATGAATATAAAACTGGTGAGTGAGACTGCATGGAATTTCACAATATTGTTCGTGTAGCATTTAATTTTCATATTAAACCTATATTACTTTTGAAATAAATATCTCAAATGAAAATGCAAGCTATCTGAGATTAGTATTACTTTTTTTTTTTTTTGAACCGGGGATCGAACTCAGGACCTTGAGCTTACGAGGCAGGTGGCAGAACCACTGAGCTAAATTCCCCACCAAGCTAGCTTAGAAAGACAACATTTCCTTCACGTTGGTTTCTTTGTTACTTTTTTCCTGCCAAGTTCAAATCTGGAGCCCCCATTTACACAATTTCTTATTTCCATCCCAGGTGCAGCCACTCTATATCCCCACTGCTCACTGACTGAAAAGACAGAACAGAATGAAATGGTCTCCATCACACCCAACTCCACCATAATCTATCTCCCCCGTGTGCTGGGATTGTTGATTTTAAGAGCCATTAGGCAAGAGCTGTTGGAAAGCTACTGCTAAGTTATATAAATAATGATAGGAAAGGAATGGAAATAATGGTGTTTGCCAAGTCAGCAATCTAAGAATTCTGTTGGGGAAGCAACTGAAAGTTATTTATATCAAGATAGGTTGTGATGCTTCCAATAAAACTAAGACTCAAAGAATGGACTTGCATAGGACTAATCCTCATTAACCATTTGGAAATCTCTTATGAGCAAAAGGTCTCTTAGGAATTGTCAGCCTTGTCAGCAAAGTGACAAGGAGGATTTTCACTTTTGAACTAAAAATCTTTAAATCTTTCTTCACACTGGTTCAGTAGCATAAAAATTGACTTTAGTATTGCCTTCTACATGATAAACAATATATTAAAAGGATTTATATACATTCATCTGTATGCTTCTACATACTTGTATTTCCACAGAGAGGGCAACGATAAAAAATAGTCAAAGAAGCTCACAAAAAGTATAGTTTAGTAACCAGCTTTCCCAGTGAATACATAAATTATTTCTACGACAGACTCAAAGGTCCAAGGAAATTTTTTTTTTCCCACTGCTAAACTCTGGGATGACTCACAGAAAAAGAAGTAAACACCAACCTATCTTGTGTAATGTGGAAGCAGATTAGGAGCATGTGTGTGGGATGGACACCATATATTTTCCAGAGCACCCTTTGAAAGAAAATTAACAGCCTGCTTCCTTCTGCCCTTCTCATTTTTGGACAAGACATCTCTGAACTGCTAGATACTTGCACCTCACAGTCACTTTAATTCAAGTCTCATTCGTGGGCTTAGAGGGAGACACTTTTCACCTTCTGTAGTCTGCTTCTAAACTGATCTTCCAGTGAAGTATGTGGTCATCTTAAAATATAACAAATTCAAAATGAGGACTCTTTTATGAGTAAAACTCCATCCCAGCCAACCTAAGGAAGACCTGGTAGCAGGTCTTCAAGAGTTAAAACTAGAGGACTATGGTTACCAAGGCAGAATATACAAAACAAGAAGGATGAAAATTCAAAGGTGCCTTGATCTCATTCTCCTTAAGACAATAAGGGGCCTCGAACTGTGGTAGAAATTATCCATGTTCACTGACATGCAAATCTGCCTCCTAGACACAGAATACCGTACTTCCTGGCACACTTGTGATTAAGCAGGGCCAAGAAACTTATTCTGGTCACTGTGATGAGTGAAAGTGCTGAGTGCCTTTTCTAGCAGAAACATTTCATTACTGGCCTGATAAGTCTCCAGTTCTCACTGCCTGCTGTGTTCATCATATAAACCCATTATAAGACGGCACTGTCATAAGACTGGTGCATTCTGTATCATGGTTCCCTGAGTGACTGAGAAGAGCTCTGTGTGTGTGTGTGTGTGTGTGTGTGTACACCGTCACGTGCCATATAATGTTTTTGTCAACAACAGTCTGAATATAAGGTGGAATCAGCGCTTCTGGTGAATACTCCTGCTGAGTGTCATCCAATGGAAAAGCGGAGGGAGATCTTTAATACAAGAAGCTGTGTGTCAAGCCTTAGTAACAGGAGGCTATAACTTTCATCTTGTTTGGTATAGTCAGTCAGTTGTGAGTTACACTTGACAGAAACTGTGTTTCAAAGTGTGCTGTAAATCATGGATCACAAATAGTCCATTAACATGAAATTATGTTTCAAACTACAAAAACAAAAACAAAAAAAACCTGCTAATGAAACACACAAAATGCTAAAACTCATGTATGGGAGACAAAGCTTGAGTATATGGTTATGATCCTAAATAAAGATTCAAGGTTTACAATAGAAATCACCCACTTCTCATGTGAAAAAATTGTGACAAGATCTAACATCAAAATGATATTGAGTGATTTTTTACCTTGATGGAATTGTGTGAGCTGAGTTTGTACCCAGGAACACTATGGTGAACTCTGAATATTATAAGAGCTTATTACAACATTTAAGAAACAATGTGCACAGAAAATGCCCTGGGAAATCAGACAGCTTCATCCTCCATCATGGCAATCCTCTGTGTCACACATCGATTCTGATACAGCAGTTTCTGTCAAATGAAAACACTACAGTGTTTTCCTCATCCACCTTATTTACTGGATTTTACACCACACAACTTCTGGTTCTTCTCCAGAGTCAAAGTGAACTAAAAGGTAAATTTTTGAATCAATTCAAGACATAAAGGCAGCCATGACAGTACAACTTAAGGCATTCATGGAAGAGGGCTTTCAGAACTGCTTCAGAAAGTGATAAGAATGATGGGTTAAGTGTGTCTGAAGTGAGGGGAAATATTTTAAGTGGGATTAATGGCAATATGTCTTTTACTGGAATACCTTTAAAAAAAAAAAAACTCCAACTTTCACTGTACTTTTTGATTATGTTGTGTATGATAGTAGTCCTGAAAGATTTTTAATAGAGTTGAGAAATTCCTATGTCCAAGTAATGTAGCTGTTGTAACATCATAGCATAATGCATTATTCACATGTGTGTGGTGAAGCTGGTGTAAGCAAACCTACTACACTGCCAGTCACATGAAAGTGTAACTCATACTACTATGTGCAGTAGATAGTACTTAACAATGACATAAATGGCCATTATTGGTTTATGCATTTACTATATTTTATCATTATTTTAGAGTATGCTCCTTCTATGATTAAAAACATTTTACTATGAAAGAGTATGCCCTGTTTCACCAGCAGCAGCATCGTACAGTACAGTTCATGTTTACTGTCTGTCTTGACTCCAGTAAAAGACCACATCAAGTGATTGACCTATAACCTTTAGGTTTGTGTAAATACACTCTGTGATGTTCTCAAAACAATGAAATCACCTGACAACACACTTCCCCCAGATAAAGTGACACAAGATTCATATGTACATGAGTATAGAAATATATAGGCAGATAAGATATAAATCCTTCATAGAGGATTTATTTAGACAAATATTTGGGGGTGTCTTCCATTTGATTTTGGATTCTATACATTTCTAATTGGTTGCTTTCTGTAATCTGCTTCTAGATTGATGTACCAGTGAAATATGTGGTCATTTTGTTATTTTATTCTAAAAGGGAAAGGAGGTGGGGATAAAAATATAAATTCATCCTTATCTAGTTAGAAACATGTCTTTAGGGAATAAAAATGTTCTCTCTCAATCTTAGAAGAAAGAGATAGGAAGTTAATATGCCATGTTTATAGCCACAAAATTTATCATGCAACCTCAGGATACATCCTTACCCTGAAAATTTTATTCTAATTAGACAATCACACATAGTGAAAGGGAATTTTTCTGTTTGCTCCTTTCAAATCTATTGATTTCACCCAACAGGCTTTCATGCAGAGGCTTCAGTAAATTGGGAAACTCAAACAAAAACAAAGAAGGAAGAAAATGAAGTCAGAGTATTATTTCTCTGATTCTCTCCTTGGGAGGTCCCTTCAGGCTTCCTGTGCCCTCAAGAGAAACTCACCAGTCCTCTCAAGCTGTGTGGCCTACTCTCCACTGTCTGGCTTCCAGAAACATCTCTCTCCCCAGGTCCTTTCCAGCTTAAGGTGGTGACAGCACCACTCCTCTTGGCTCCAGGTTTCCACACTCCTTTGTAGTTCCCCTATTCACTGCCCACAAATTTCCTGATTTGTACAGATCATCAATTCCCTTCAGAGTTCCTCAGTTAGGGACTCTAGTTCAGCTAGCCTGTTGTTTACTGTACCAGAGATTAATGAAAGTAGATAATTTTGCCTGAAATAAACAAAGCCTAGGTAATATAGTTGACAGTCCAGTTGTGGGAAGTTTCCCCTACATAATAGGAAATCACATGAATGTTTTAAACCACATATATATATATATATATGCATGTACATAGTTGCTCACACAAAGCTCATGCCAGGTCAACTTTAGCCATGTAACAGAAAACTAAGGCAATAAGTGTGCAGTGTGAGCCCACTGTCCTGTGTAGGAAGAAAGCGGGCCATGTAGATCAAACCACTCTGAACATGAGGTTCTGCTGATGAGACCATCCTCCCAGCAGCTGGAGCTGTGAGATAATCCAGAAAGACTGCAGGGCTGGAAACTGCAGCAATTCTTACTATGTACATTAGAAAGTCAGTAATTAGAAAGGCCAGAAACACTGAGTTTGGCATGACGTAGCTGAAAGCAGCTCCTCCTGGCAGAGAGGGCACTGAGAAATGACATTGCCAGGACACTTTCAAAAGAAGGCTGCTAAACACTGAAAACTTTCCATATTTGAATGATTACATAATCTTATCTTTTTGTCATATTAAACCTTCAACTCTTTCAATTAACCTAAGGAGAGAAAATATAACTTTGGAAGAACAAATTCTCTAAAAGCAAAAGAACTATTGTTTTTCATCACACATGTAGGACAAAAGGCAATACTTATCATGGCATCAGTCTTTTTTTTTTTGGTACCAGGGACTGAACTCAGGTCCCTGCACTTGCAAGGCAGGCAGCGGAACCACTGAGCTAAATCCCTTGCACTTGCGCAGCAGGCGACGAAACCACTGAGCTGAATCCCCGGCCCTTTGGTGTCACTCTTTTTAACACACATATTTTTCAGGACTGGAACCACCTTAAAGAGCATAAATATAAATCTGTGTTATTTATATCACATTACTTGGGAAAGTAATACCTAATTTTTTCAGATATTAGGGATTAAAAAGTTAGGGAATGGATTAAAAATCCACAATTTATCACAGTTTGCTTTCTCTACATTTTTTAATCCTTAGAAATTTATTTGAGCTGGGGAATGTGGCTCAGTGGAACCACGCCTGCCTCCCTCACATGTGCAAGGTCCTGAGTTCAATTTCCCATACTGGAAAAAAAAAAAAGAAATTTACTTGAACACTCTTAGAATAGCCAAATATCAACTGCTCAACTTTGTAGCAAATGGAAAGCACTGTACACAAGCTTTTCCAGATGTTGGACTAAGGTTGGGCCATTCCATCATGAAATATCTTCAAATCTTATTTCTCACTTTTAAAAAGCTATTTATAAATTTACATTTAAATCTCTTTTGAAATTGTTTAATTTTTATTTATTTTTCTAATACCACTGATATATATATATATAGCAAGTGATATATCAGTGTAAATATGGAAAACACTACCATAAGTAAATATATCACTATACATTTGTCTTAAATGGAAAATTATAATTAGCATAATTATGTTTTCATATTTCTTTCGTTGTGTTAGGATTCTTCAGTTAGGGACAGTGAATTCTAAGGGACAGAATGGAATATGTATTGAAATACATAAAATTAATTTTGACATTTTATAGAGTCCTACAACATTTGATTTATTATTGGGGTAAGGAATAAAGTATCAATTTTTTTGTCATTAAATCAGAATACTTGATCATAAAGGAGCATAACAGTATTTTTACAAAATAATTTAATTTTTTATTTCACTGGGGCTATTAGTTCATGTTTATATAATAAAATACGTTAGTAAAGATTCTCCCTCTATCTCCACATTTAAAAAGCAATCCATTAGATGGAGAAAAAAATTTTACCAAAAAAAAAAAAAAATCTGATAAAATAGCCCAACAAATACCCCAATAAAGCCAAACAATGGAAAACTGATGGCATGCAAAGAAAGTATCAACCTGGTATCAGTGTCCATGTAGGAGAAGACAGTAGGAAATGATGGTGTCTGATGAATCTGGGAAAGGAAAGATCAAAATGGTTATGAGATTTAGCTCAGGGGCACTGCACCTGCCTTGCAAGCACAAGGTCCTGAGTTCGATCCCCAGTACCAAAAAAATGGTGTATAGGTATTCACTGGAGAGCAAGACCAAGTGACTCAAAACAGCAGCAAAAAAGGGACAATATTTTTCCAATCTGATAGTAAATGATTGCAAAGGACCCACAGTAAATCCTGAAAGAGACAAAAGCAATCAGAATTACATGTACTGTCAAAAACATACAACCAGAATTCCTTTTCAGGAGAAAGCCTCCAGGAAAGAGAAACTTCCTGGAGGGAAATTGGACTCACCAAATTATTGAACAATAAAAACAAATGAAAGAGAGGTTCCCAATAAGCAGAAGAAGGAAATAGAGCCAGGAAATCTCAAAAAGTAAATGGATGTATGTTTTAATACTTCAGGATAACAACATATGAGGGAACATTGAAGAATTAAGAATGCTACTTGAGGCAAGTCTTCCAAAAGTTCTAGAAAACCAAGTTTTTATAGAAAAGTTTGTTGGTCATATCTGAAGCAAGGCTGTTAGAAGGAAAAAGGAGGAAAAAGCACTAGAAAATAAATGTGTGCCAGAAAGATTTGCCCAGGAAACAAATCCATTATGTATCACAAACATATACCAATAAGAAAAGATCTAATTGTGACCTACCAGATCAAGTCAAAAATCATTAATAAATTTATATATAAATTAGAAAAACTCAAAAATAAAGTGCATTTTTTAAGAAAAGAGATAGACATTTTTCAAAAGTCATTTTAGAAATGACTAAACCAAAAGAGATGCCAGAAGAAAATAAACAAAATCTATAATGCCCTAAGAAGAGTAAGAAAAAAGAGAAAGAAAGAAAACCAGAAGTTAGAAAGTAACAAATAGTGAAGATAAACAAAAAAGATCCAACATAGATATACTAGGACTCCATGAACATTAAAAACAACACAACTTAAATGAGAATGACAAGCCAAAATGATCAGCTCAAATTCATAGTCTTGTAAAATGATTATTAGACTTTTAAAAAAATGTATTTGCATATTTAGGTGAAAAGAAAAAGTAATTTGGAAGGGAAAAATAAGATGACAAATTTCCAACAGCAATGCTTTACATCAGAAGAAAGAAGAGTATTTTAGTCAGGGAAGGCAGACGTGAGCCTAGTATATATCTAGTAAAACTGACTTTCAAGGACAAAAGGCATATGGAAACTATTATCAACATGCAAGAATTCAGACTGCTATTTCCATGATCTTGCCTTAGAGAATTTTGTATAATCTAAATGTTTAGAAAAACATCTATATAAGAACTATTGGTATTAAATATATACTTGCTTATAGAATTATGACTAAATCAGAATTAAAAAGAAAACACAGTATATACTGTAATGGCTATGTGATTTGGCAGTGTAGATATAATAACAAAACTATTTCTTTGAATGAAGGACAATACGAAGAGTATCTGAGTAACTTGCTTATTGTTTTCAGAAGTCACATTGGTGATGGTGGTAGCACCATTGTTCTGAGATTGCTATGTATGGAATGTGGGATGTTCTAATTTTCTCATCCATTGTGTTAGTTTGGAGTTAGTCACGGAGAACTCAGAGTGGAAAACAGAAGATTCCATTGTATTCTAGAAGAGATCAAATAAAATCCCTGAAGTCTTGAATCTTAAGACAAATAATAATTACCACTTAAGTATTGGCCCAGAAACTTCACTTTCTTTCCCTATATATATTTAGAATTTGGATTGTAGGGTATTTATAGAAGTTGTTTTCATTTGGCTTATACCTGGATCGGATTACACTAGATATTTTACTGAAACAACTTGGCTGCTGACACACTTTCAGGACACAGGCTGCATACTAATCACAAATCACCAGCCAACCTGTTGTAAGTTCCCAGTACCCATTTTTCTCAGTGAATGTTTCAAGTGAACATTAAATATTTACATGCACCTATCATTTACAAGAAATATTTATATGCACATATCATGAACATAATTCATATATTATGATAGAAAAAGTTATACAGATCATTCATTTAATTTGATGTTTTTATGTTATACAAAAGCAAACTAAGCCCAAGAGAGGCAAGCTGACTTGCCCAAAGCCACACATCCCAACATATTATTATTATTCAAATGTTTATTTCCTTCCCTGCAGAGATTGTGCTTTATTCATCTGAAACCTCAGTACACCGTGCAGCACCACGTACATACTGAGCACCTGATAACAAGTTTTGGTGACTAAATCAACAAAAGTCTAATTAAAGACAGAGTTAAATCCATTCATTCATTTTACAAACACTCATTGAACACCTTTAATACACCAATGGCTGTCCTAGGTTTCAGCAAAACTATGTTGAACAAGGCGAATCTGTTCTCACAAAATTTATTGTCTAGTTGAATCAGAGTGGTAAGTGCCACATGAATATTTTTAAAAGCATGATGGTTGGTATGATGTGCAATGAATAGATGGCTATGTTAGACTGCAGGGAAAGGCATAGCAAAGGTAAAAGTGCATAGCTCAGCATTTGTTTGTCTTTTAATCACATCATGATACCTGAGAGAAAAGCTATTCTAATCCATCTCTATAAGATATATTGGGTTTTTCTAAAAAGATGAGTCATTTAAAAAATTAATTGGATTATATTTCCACTGACTTATGCTTCAACCCTACTCCAGAGACTTAAGTTTCTTATTGATTTCCCTAGGAATAGCTCCTAAGAGAAGCTGTAAATTTATTTTTCTAGTCCCTGTCAAATAATTAATGATACTTAAACAGGCTCTTAATTAAGAGCCAGAATTTACAACTTAAAGGATTTAAGGGTACACCATTGTGACTAAAATAATCATTTTCTAATCTATGTGTCTTATAAATATTGGTTATGTATAGGTGGAGGTTTTTTCTCCTCCTTCATAAAAATAAAGCAAAATCAAACTTGTTCTTTCAAGTATATAGTAAGTATATGAACCCAACCTACACAAAAGTAAGCCAAATTTTGGTTCTAACTAAAATCATGAGGAAGGCCTTCTTCACTACCAGCTTCCACTGGCTCTCCTTAGTTCCAAGTTTGCTGGGTAGGCTTCTAAATGCTTCTTTGTGCACATGTGTGTACATGTGATAATACACAAGGCTTTGGAGGGGTCTATATTATATACAAAGTCTGCCAAAAAATGTATATATCAGGGAAAGAAAAGCTTGTATATTATGATACTAAATTTATTGAGACATCATGAAATTAATTCAAGATATCTTTGGCCTCTACAATTATAAGAGGTGCTTAAAGTGGTGGCCATTAGCTTCCAGACATTTACTAGCAGGGCAAACTGCTGAAGTGTGTATACATTTTTTTGGCTGACTCTGGTATGTGCTTATTTTCCCCACATACAACATATTTTGTAAATCCACAAAAATAGTTAGGCCCAATATTTTATCTATTAGGTCAATATTTTATCTATTGTATTATAACCATAAAGTGGGTTTACAATTAGCTATTCTCCTATTGAGAGCTACTTAGGTTGTTTCAGTAATCCTGATATACTGACACTGTGCATATTCCTGAAGAATGGATATGTTGAAGCACCCACAGCAACTTGAGCCCCACCATAGGCCTAGAGTAGAGCACAGAGCAGGGAGGTCTCGGGAGAACCTCACCATCTTTCCCTAAAACTAAGGTGTCACTGAACCTCATTTCCCTGAAGAAGTCGCCTGGCCCTGATGGAGTGGAAGAAGGCACCTAGACACAAAGGGCAGGCCAGAGCATTGCCTTCAGAAGAACCAGCTACACCAGGAAGGCTAGCAGTGACCACCAGGGAAGACCTTAGAGAAGTCCAAAATCTCAGCAAGAAAAACATCTCCTGCATCAAGGAACTGCCGGTGGAAGGTTCCCTACAGTGAGGCTCCTTAGAAAGCTGCCTGTGACAGGCGAAGTATTTGGGTAGCTGCCACGCGGGGGCATGACACCAGCTCATCAGTTTAGACTCTCATGTCCCATTCTTCCTCCTCCTTCTTCCCAATCCTCAACCTGCAAGAATCAGAAACATCCGCAAGAATAAGAATGAAGAGATGAAAAATCCAGGAGGGGTCACCAAAGGGCAACCATGCTTCCCTTTCTTGTGCGTTTCCTTCCAAGCTCAGGACAGAAAGGAGAGAGCTAGGGAAGGGGAAACCATTTAACTGGGTAAGAGATGGAGGTTTGTACTTAGGTAAGACAGAGGTTTTTCTTATCTGAAATTGAGGGCTGGGGATTTAGCTCAGTGGTTCCACCGCCTGCCTTGCAAGTGCAAGGACCCGAGTTCAATCCCCAGTACAAAAAAAAAAAAAATGAAATTGAGATTGTCTCTAACTCTTGAGTTTGATTACAAAACTATAGGGTCTTTCTAAAATAGTTTCTTAAGGTGGAAAAAGGAGATCAGACAGAAAGGACTCAAGAACAAGGCAAATAAAATAATAACAAAATAAAATTCCTTCCTGATGGCATCAATAAAATAGTTACACAGTGACATTTCAAGATTCAGCACATGGGCCAGAGATTTAGCTCAGTGGTTTAGACACCTGCTGTACAAGCACAAGGACCGGAGTTCGATCCCTGGTACCAAAAAAAAAGATTAGCACACAAGAACTACACTCTTTGGCTCTCTTGAGGGAAGCCAGTTAACACCTGGTAAGGTGTAAGGCTATACACACACTTAATGTGTGCTCTTTGACCTCACAACAGTCATGTAAGGATTTGAATATTCCTTATTTTATAGAGGAGGGAACAGAATAAAAATTTTAAAGATTACCCAGGAACACAGCTGATAATAATGATGGCTATGACAGTTACTGAGCCATGTGTCTGCTCTGTGCTGAGCATTTCACATGCATTTCTCCCTCAGTCCTGGCAGTAACCCTAGGTCGGTTCTAGTATTACCCCTAGCACAAGAAATCAAACTCAGATCTTTCCTGCTCTTCCCATTTCACCATCCTCAGGAGTATACTGCCCCACAGAGCCAAAGAGAAGGCTGACACAAGAAATCTCTCAGCCTTCCATCTGTCCTTTGGTGGGGAAAAGGTGACATAGGCACCCTCAAAAAAATGTGTTCTGCCGGGTGCAGTGGCACATGCCTGTAACCTCATCACTCTGGGAGACTAAGGCAGGAAGATTGCATCCTCTCTCAAAATAAAAACTTTATACAGGGCTAGGGATGTAGCTCAGTACAAAGGCCCTGAGTTCAATCCCCAGAATCAGGAGGGAGGGAGGG
>NW_004624743.1:29886190-29910905 GCF_000247695.1 Heterocephalus glaber
TAAGAACCAAGATGCATTATGTAAAGGTACAATTCCCAATGAGAAACGTAAATGTATTGTATACCTAAAATGTACCAATAAAAGAATTTTTAAAAAATAACTGCAAAAAAAAAAAAAAAAGGTGATATTAAAAACCCAGTAGGGCTAGGGATTTAGCTCAGTGGCAACGCACCTGCCTTACAAGCACAAGGTTCTGAATTCAATCCCTGGTACCGCAAAAAAATAAAAACCCAGCAGCAGTGCAACCCTGTATTACCTTTACTGCGATCAGGATCTCTAGTATTTCCTGTTAAGAGTCGGGACTGTACTCAATTAATTCTGTAAAAAGAACATTAAGAAATTTTATCTAAATTATTTCTATCAGTTAGAAAAATAACCCAATATGTTATACTATATTAGCTTTTAGGCCATTAACCAGTCTCCAATCTAATTTAGCAATCTCATCTGAATCTCCTTATTTTCTTATAAATGCTCAGTTTCTTAAATGCTCTTAGAATCAGCCTTTCATCTTAGTGGATCTTACATTGATAGAAGAATCAAATTAAAACACTGACGAACACTTACATTTGTGTGAGTTATGTTTTTAACTTTTTGAAAATTCTATTTCCTTGATGGTTTAACAGCCACCACTCCAACAGAGCATACAGCAAGGGCCGGGGGTTGGGGGGAGCTGTAGCTCCCCTGTGCTGCTCTGGCATCTCTACCACCTCCTTGTGGGAAAACTGTCTCTTTTCCTGACCAAATGGACCCAGCTCACTGGAGACAGCAACATCATCCCTTCATTAACACCCAACTGCACTTTACCCTGCTTAAAAATGGGAGAAAATTAAACCTTAAATCTACTCTTTGGCAAAATAATCCTCCTAGAATTTCTAGTAGTACAATTTTCAGGCACCTCTAGATGTTCCCATAAAATGACATGTAAATGCCTTCTGCAGTTGTGCGAAGTGAGTGGCTCTGGGTCAGCAAGCTGAGCCTTAGAGGGACAGGAAGGAACATTACAGCACATTTGTATCTCATCCGTACTCTGAGTCTGTGCTTGCTTGTATATCCACTCATATAGGAGATAAAGAACTGACCCCTGGTCCAAGTCTGCAACTATACAATGAATGAAGAAAGGGATAGTGATTGGATGCTTAACTATATATATAATAAGACTAAGTCATTCTCTTTTCTTTTACATTTATGCATAAAGCCACTTCCTTCTCTGTTTAAGTAACTGTATTTAATCACTTCTTGACTCTTGAGCACTGAAAAAGCAGAAAGAGCTGGGAAGACACGAGTCTACCTATCTCTACTCATTCCTTCCCGAACCACTTTTGCCTCAGAAGCAACTTCTGGTCCTTCCATTCTGCTATATACATGGTCCATAGTGTAACAATCCCCTCTAGGATTGTTGCTAAATTGTTGTTGAGTGTGAAGTTATTGACTTACATTGAGGCTTACACACACAATGGAGTACTACTCTGCCATAAAGAAGGATAAATTTGAGTCATGTGTAGAAACTAGATGCACCTTGAGGCCATAATGTTAAGCGAAATAAATCAAACATACAAGCTTAAATACTGCATGATTTCTTTTCTGAGAAACCCAAATATAAATAAATTAAAAAATAAAAATAAAAGATAATAGGAAACAGGGAGCTAGATCTTTTGTACTGCAAACATGTACTGTTAAAAATGAAAATTTAAAAAAATGAATCTTTGTACCACAGAAGAGCTCCTTTGAAAATGTCACTCGTTGTATTCCACGATCCCTATCAAGATTCGGGAAAGAGCTGCCCAGCCTCAGGGACATTTGTGCATCTCCAGCACCACAAATAATGTGTATGTCAGGTACACCTTACCCCCAAATACCTCTTTTATTGAATGGGTGCTAGAATTTCCAGCTCAAACCTGAGGTCTAAACTCGTAGGCCACCAGGTTGGCATTTTTTAAAGTGATGCCATTTCTCGCTCCATTTTAATATTCATGTCTTTGTGCTTTCTTTTCCTTTAACATTATATTATTCTGTTCTCTCTTGCTTTCATTCTCTCCTGTACTCTTTCTCACACACACACACACACACACACACTCCTGTGTGTAGAACTTTTTGGTACAAGTCAGGCGGAAGAAAGAAACTGTCCATTTTCTAAGTCCAGAACTCAGTACAATAGCCCTGTGTTAACTTACGCACTTGTGATTCCTTGTATTATTTAACTATGATTCTTCCCTTTTTTGCCCAATATTTCTTCCCCTTTTTTATCATGAGCACTATCAGTGAATTTTCAAAAAATATATTTCTTGATATTAAGTAGTTATTTCAATATTGTCAAGAAACTGGAAGGTACTGATTAAGGGGGGTTGTTTGTTGGGGAAGTATTTTTTAAATTAGTAGACAGTAATTTGTATATTCAAGTCTCTGTGCATCAAATGTAAAATACATTACTGCAGAATATGTTCCTGATTGTGCTTTAAACTTTCACTGACCACCAGCAGCATACAAAATACCATAAACAACAGCATTAGACCTAATTACAGCCCAGTGGGCATGCCGCCTAAAATGGTCATTTTCTTGCTTCTGTCTAATATAATTCTGTTTATTTGCTCTAGCCTGTCAATTTAGGTTTTGTCATCTCTTATTCATCATTATTTTTAAAGACCTGTATAAATCACTAAAATATCCCAAGTAATTCCATTTATGTGAAGAAAAAGGAGTTCTAGTTTGTAGAAAACATCTGAATCCCAACTGTTATAAATTTTGATTTAATTATTTTACTGCACCAATACAATTGGAAAAACTGTTCATCCTTTGATGCATTTAATGTCTTAAATTCTAAATGTTAAACTTTGTGCATTAATTTTTGTTATTTCCAGAAATTCAAAAAAAATTTCCCTTTAGTCCCAGACCTTACCAAATGCATCACGGTGCCTTGTGCAGTGGACTTACTTGTAGGAGCAAGGTCAAGGTTAGTCCTTCCTTCATACAGAGCTGAGTTTTAGAGCAGTGGATCCTACCTACACGTCTGTGGTCTGTGAAAGGAAGACTCGCCACCCAGGGCCCACCTCAGCCACAGTCTCTCCACGGGCCTTGCGCTGCCTGCCCTCTGTTGCTGCTGGCCCAGTTTCTCTGACCCCTGTTCCCTTACAGTTTCCCATGACCTGTGGCTCAGCTGCAGACAGTGTAAGTGGGAAATATCATGTGTGTCACACATGTTGAAAGGTAGGGAAGCAGCAATCCCTCTTCCTTTCTTTATTTAAACTTCTAGAAGGCTCAAGAGACAGTCATGGAGAAAAGACTCATACAGCTCATAGACAACTGTACAATTCCCTGGGCACCACAGCAATAGTGTAAAGGTGAAATATAACTCATCCCCTCTGCTCCTAATGGCTGATGTCCAAAGCCCTTCCAAGTTCTAGGGCCAGATCAAGAATTCCACTTGTTTTTATCCACTTCCCCTCCTCTTTCTCCCCTCCTCTCACCACCTCTTGGTCCCTTTCCTTTTGCAAATGATCTCCCTGTTTCCTATCTATCTTTTATTTTGTTCTTTAATTTATTTCTATTTTAGGTTTCTCATACATAAATGTGATATTTAAGTTTGAGTGTCTGACTTGTTTCATTTAACATTTTGGTCTCAAGGTATGTACCAACACCCTATGATGGATGTAGTCATTATGTACTGCAAACACATACTAATAGAAATAAGAAGAATTCATACTTGTCATTAGCTATTTCTAAAAACCTCAGGTAATTTGCAGACATTCAGATGAGCTTCTTATCTTGAGAATTCGGAAAGGGAGGGATTAAAATCTAGGACCTTCTGCAATCAGATATCTGATCCCTCTAAAGCATCAGATGAATTTCTATTCTGGTATACTTTCCATTCTCCCCTTCTTCCTGCATGTTCATGTCAGTTAGAAACTTGCTGTAAAACTTCCTGTTACACTTGACCTATATAGACTATGTATAGTCTTCGTCTGTCTCTCGTGCTCCCATTAAATAACAAAGAAGGATTTAAAAAAAAAAAATAACGATGCCTTGATTAGTTTCCTGAAGCTAATGTACAAATTATCTCAAACTTGGTTTAAAACAACAGAAATAAATCGCCTCACAATTCTGGAAGTCAGAAGTCCGAAACCACTGTCACTGGGCAGGGATCAAGGCACTGGCGATGCTGTGTTCTCTGAAGCCTCTGAGGAAGCCCTTCCTTGCTAATTCCAGCTTCTGCTTACTTGCTCTATGCTGCATCAGTCTAAGCTCCTCCTCCATAGTCACAGTTTCTTCTCCACTGCTGTCTGTGGCAAATCTCACCTGCTTTCCATTTAAATGGTTACCTGTGATTGCATTTAGGGCCCACCTGAATATTCACCATCACCTCCCATTTCAAGATGGTTAACTTCACCACAAATGCCTTTACCACAAATGCCTTTGCCACATATGGAAACATTCATGATTTCCAAGAATTAGTGATATAGGGGGAAGAGATGTAGCTCCCAAACCTACTCTGAAACGCAAGTTTGTGTTCTGTGAAATCGAAGAATAAATTCTAGGAACAACAGAGGTTAAGAGTAGGAAAAATTTATTGAAAGTTTCTGCCTAAGAGAGACAGAAGGGGGACATGAAAGTGGGTTGCCCGCCCACCCCACTATTTGAAAATGTTTTATACAGCAAAGCCATGTGGGCAGGTGGGTACAAAGTGGGACAAAACTATAAGATCCAATGGAAATTTACAAGGTGGGCATGAGGTGGGACAAACCCATGACCAACCAATAAGATTACAAGTACAGTCACCCAGGTAATATTGATTACATGAGAATCCAGTGGGGAAACAAGTCACGTAGCAACAACCATAGAAGGAATGAGCAAGGATTTTCCATAGAAAAGGGGTGGGTCAGGGATCTTTCTTGGAAGATCTTTGTCCCCCACCCAGGTGACTGACACCTGTTTAGAATATCAATTACTGTTATTCATCCTACAGGGGTGTGGTTGTTTTTTCTCCTTCTACAATTCTGGCCTTCAGTGAATGTGTTTTGATTGTCCTCAGTGTTGGCTCCTTCAGGGCTGGCCCTGTCTAACTGCCTACAAAATACCTAATTAACTTACCTATCTGCAATATTAGGACAAGGATATCTCTTCAGGGCATAACCTACCACATGCCCATCAGGAGGGAAATCCCCAGGGTTTAAGACAGTACAACATTTTAGAAGATTAAAGTAGATGGCACAGTGGAGAAGTAGGGACTGCCATAATGGAGCAGGGGAAGGGGAGGGTGCCAGCAGGAGTGGGCCACTGCAGATACCAACCTTCCTGGCCCCAATCCAACTGGAGGGCAGAGATTATTCTCAGAAGAAGTAAAACCAGGAAAACTAATGAGGCATGCTCATCAAGTAGAATGAAGGAGAAGAGTGTGGCACGGGACTTAAAACTAGAAGATCAAGGGCTGGGGATTTAGCTCAGTGGCGCCACGCCTGCCTCTCAAGTACAAGGTCCTGAGTTTAATACCAGTACCGCAAAAAAAAAAAAAAAAAGAAAGAAAGAAAAAAAAAACCTAGAAGATCAACTCAAACTCTATAATAGTTAACTAAAGGACTTGCAAAAACCCTTCCAGGAACCCTCTCCCAAAATGCCATCATATAGCCTCAAGCCAAAGAAAGAAGGCTTTCCTGCTTGACAACTTAAGAGAAATGTACCAACAAGTAATAGGAATTGACCATACCCAGTAAAAGGACAGCTCCCTCCCATCCCCCCACACTAGCAATTCTCAGACTTTTTGGTCAGAATCTCTTTACATTTTACACACAAAGAGCTCTTTTTTATTCAAGCTATATCTATCAAGCTTTCCCATATTAGAAATAAAATTGGGAATTGAAAATACCAATTCATTTCAACATAAAAACGCATTCAGTATGTAACATGCTTTTATGAAAAATAATATTTTCAACACACACAGATTTAGTAGAGGAATGGTATTTTGGGCATTCAATGTCTTAATGTCTGGCTTAATTAAAAAACATCTGTACTCTTTTATCTGTTTCTGCATTTAACCTTTTGCAGCATGTTGTTTTGGCTGAAGTATATTGAGCAATATACAGTTGAAAAAAGGAACACTATTTCAATAGTCCTGTTAGGCAACTGTAGATTGAAACTATAGCACAAATTAAAAAGCAGTAGCTTATTAAAGGTTAATTGCAAGGTAGAACTTAAAACCATACCAATGAACTTTTTTACTCTGTTATATTGAAGTCTATTGAGCTATTTTGCACTTTGAATGTATCTTTTACCCACTAATACTTCTGAAAGATCATGCATTTATCATTTGGAAAACCTTTATTTGTTGAATTATACAGACCTTCCAAGTGTTAAAAAATCATATTACACAATATCAAAAAATCAAATTTGCTAATATTACCCCTGAACTGGCCAGAAAATATTGTCAGTATTGGGAAACTATCAAGTTCCCCGTGGCCAATACAAGTTCTTGAAACTTGAGATTTTTCTTGAAAGCTTAGGTTTTCTCATTGGAAGTAAATATTGTTAGTAGTTTTCCTTAAGTGACATGTTCACTTTATTCATTTGCAAGAAAATGTCTTCCACATGCCTACATGTGTCGAACTAGAGTTTGTCATGCTTTCAAGTAAAAATAGTTTCCATGAGCAGAAACATGGTTTCAGCTCAAACAACTACACTAACACTTTTTTGAGGTAGTCATTGTATTTCTGTACTCAGAAGTACTGTGGGCATATTTCTCATTTTCTCACATAAAATATTAAAAAGACATGTACTCATTTCACAAGTTTTACTGCTTTATCCAGGTCATTCTCAAGGGAAACTCATTCTTTACAACATTGTGTGGTGGTAAAGAATACTGGTATAGCTTAGTGCCATTTCCTTGGTTCACAGAAAAGAATTCAGAAGTTTTATCCATCACTGTTTTACACTATTAGTGTAAAAAGGCAAATAGAATCTTAGTACTAATATGAAAATAGTTTTGACTTCATAAACTCCCTGTAAGGTTCTTTGAGATTTCAGAGATCCTCAAACAACACTTTGAGAACCATTGCCCTATTATAAAATGAACAAATCTTTCCTTCAAATTCTGTTTTTAACCATTTAGTATGGTGTTGGCTGTTGGTTTTTCATAGATAGCCTTAATCAGGTTGAGATTTCCTTCAAATTCTGAAAATCCAATATGCACTTAGTCTTTTACATAAAATATGAAGTCAATTAAGAATCACTTTTACACTGATGGTTCCCAAAACCACCCTCAGGCACAAGGACTCACTAGAAGGATGCATAGGACTCAGCCAAACCATTATAGATTATAGTTATGGTTAAAAAGATACAGATTAAAATCAGCAAAGGGAAAAGACACATGGTACCAAGTCCAAGAAAAACTAAACACAAATTTCCCATGTCCCCTCCCTGTGCAGTCACACAGGGATGAACTTAATTTTCTCACCAACGATATGCGACAAAATGAAATCATTGCCAACAGAAGCACTTACCTGAGCCTTGAGATCCAGAGTTCTTACTGGAGAGGAAGTCATGCAGGCAAGCAGCACTTACATATCTAACCTCAGCTGTGACATTTCACTCCCTTCTCTACAGCAAAAACAGGCATTGCTATAAATCACATCCTCAGCATAACCTGTCTGATCAAACTGCTCTAGTGTGACCCAAGGCCTCAGGTAGACCAGATCAATTTCATTAGGCAGAATATCCCCAGAGACCAGAGTTTCTCCCCCAGGAGGCAGCCAATGGCCAATCCTGACAGCAGGTCTTTCTTTAAAATGTGCAACATTTGAAATCAAGGCCAGCAGAGTTAATCATGTCCTTTCAACTGCCCTCCAACATGAAATAAAAAGATTTTTTAAAAATGAGAAACTGAAAGAGACAGAAACAAAACAATTGTCAACTTCAAATAAAGTATAATCAGCCTCACTGAGCAAAGAAAAGATACTGCATTAATATAATAATCTGAGGAGGCTACACAATGATCAGAAGATAAAGAAAAGCTCTGGAAAATTTAACCATCATTATAAAACATACAAAATAGAGAAAGCAATCAGATGTTTGAAGGTTAAAACACAAAAAAATCACAAAAAAGAACTACAAAAACTAAAGAAAGAAAATATGAAAAAAGGATTTTTTAAAAAACTTTAGAATTGATCCAAGATAGCCAGTGAATACTACAAGTTCTATCTCCAAAAATGAGAGAAGATGGTGAATACAAATAATTCAAAGAAATTATCCAAAACATTTTTCCAGAACTGAAAAATATGCATCTATAAAGGACCAAGAACAATGAAAGAATATACATCAAAGCAAAATTTCAGAATGCCACAGGTAATGAGAATATTCTAAAAGCATACAAAGAGAAAAAGCTTGTCAATGTACAAGAATAAGAAATTCACAACAGCAATATTGAATGATAGAAGGCAGTAGAACAATGCTCCAAAGTCTAAGAAGAATTTTTTTTTCTACTTAAAATGCTATTTCAAGCCAAAATATCAATCAAGTATGACAATAAAATACAAAAAGATGAGACACATTAGGAGTGTTTTAAATGAACGTCCCATGCATTATACACCATTTTGAAGGATATGCTTCAGCAAGTAAGGGAGTTAGTCAGGAAAAGGAAACTCAGATTACAGGCACCAACAAAATAACTCCAACAAGAGTGTAAGACTATCAAAGGAAGTTCCCACAAAGATCCTATCCACTGCTCTCTTTTCAAGAAGTACAGCCTAACAACTTTTGCTCACTAACATAATACCAGTCCACACCAAGTGTCCATAAAACCTTCCTTAACTCTCATGTCCACAATCTGGAAGAGATTTCATCTTACTTTCCCACAGCTAAACATCACACAGGAATAGTGGAAGATGAGAAGATGTAGGCATACACCTTCTGAGAGCTATGCTTTATTACCCTCTGAAAATAGCTCTAAGTACTTTTCATGCAACATTCATTTTAACCTCTCATGAGCCCCATTAGAAGTTTCTTATCTCCAGCTTACCAATGAAAAAAACTGTGTAGCAGAAAAGTTAATACTTTGACTAAGTTTACAGGACTTAGCAACTGGCGGAGCTAGGATCTGAACACACGTGGACCCCAGGGCCCATGCTCTTGACCAAACACTATACTGCCTCCCTGGAAGCAGATATGGAAAAGAACTAATGAAAGAAATTGTAGCAGTAGCAAATGTCGGTAGCAAATATGTGCCAGTCTGCATCTAGTTCCCAAGACATTAATTAGAAACACCTAAACGATTTATTCTGAGTATATACCTTTCCATTCAAACAACCTCAAATGGCTTGAAAATAAAAGAACTTCATAAATATTAGTTGGGTGAATTAACAAACTCAACGATCAACAATCTCAGCAATGCACCTCTCCAAAAATATCTCAAAAGCTGAAATGTTTTCATAGTTTATAGATCTATTAATACAGCAGCTTGTCTTATAATCAACAATCTGTTCCTTGTGAAAAAATTCTTATAAAATACAACACATATGCATAATCATAGTGTAAATTTTAAGCATAAGGATTGTGGGGAAAAGAAATGTCATCTCATTGATTGATCATAAAATGTCTAAGTTTGAATGTAGCATTTTTCTGTTCTAGTTGTGATTTGCAAATATTAAAACAAAACTCTTTATTAGTAACTCTATAGGATGCATTTTCATTTATTTGTTTACTTTGACATATCATGAATAAGGAAGAAGACAACTTGTAGCACTCAGAATGTATTTTTCAGAAGAGATATTTATGAGATTTGTATTTCAAATACTTTGTGTGTCCAAATATCTAAACCCACTTGTATTTATTCTACTAAGAAAAAAAAGTCAATTTCTAATTTCACAGAACATTAGTGTGTGCTTTCAAGGTATTGATTTTGCCCCTGACAGAGTTATTTCATTCCATTAGAAAATTATGGCTTAGAGGTTATTAGAAACAGCAGAAGATTACATGTGCATGTGGCAATTTATTACTGAGCATTCTCAATTTTTTTCCTTCAAGATTTCTACTTTCTTTTAGGCAAACTGCTATACACACTATGCTACAAAGAGATTAGAAAGTTAGAAATTTTAATTTGTTAATTCAGTTAGAAGAATCTTCAGAATCATTATTCAGGCCATTAGTATATTTCAAGTTATATATAACTACATAATTTAGGAATTTATATAACTGAAATTTTTCAACTATGTTCAAGAATCTATCTTTTGTGAAATTTTCATAGAATTATCCAAATTGGATTATGTTCAGTATAAAAAAATTCTTCAAAAGTTTACTATGATTAGCAAGTATTGGTATCTCTAAGTTGTTTTTTATTTCCCCAATTCAACTAAAGATGGAAATTAACTTCACTTTTAAAGGTGGTAGTATCCTATAACATATGAACATATCATATGAACAGGTAAAATAGAATAATGAACAGGAAGTAGGAAATTCAAGTATTTTGATTATTTAATCCAAAAAAAGCAAAGGCAGGGAGAAACTAAAGACATCTGAGGTATTTTCTATACAAACACTTGTTAAACTACATATCACTATGCAAACTAAAGGTGTTAGTGACATAGAAATCTTGACATATTTTTCTCCTTTAATTCTTCAGTATCAGAAAAAATAGAACATAAATCCTTAGAATTTTGTAATTGAACAGGCTCTATTTTCGTCCCTCTAGAAAAGATCATGTGAGCAATATAAGTATAGTACTTGACATCAGAACTGAGGTTCTATCACTTCACTTTTTTAGTTGGAAGCCTCATTTCAATAATATTTCTATGTTATTTCTCTATTAGTTTGTACTTACTATACATATTTCTTCATTATTGGTTCAGTATTTTTATAAAAGTACAACAGTAAATCATTGAAGAGTTTTAAATGGGGAAATGGCATGAGCCAACTCATGCTATAAAGAATAACACAGAAAGAATTCAGAGAAGATACAAGGAAATGTACATCATTGCAATTATGTACCTAACCATAGAGCAGGGCTCTATACATGGAAAGAAGTACATATATTTCAAGTATATCTGAAGTTACAGTCCACAGATTTAGTGATACATTTGATGTGTGATGAGAAAGATCAATTCTTGGTTTTAAAATTTTAAAACCTAAGGATAAAATTGAGTAATTTTTTGTCTATGGAGAATCTGGATCTTCATTGTATTAATTCAGAGTGTATTTTACTTGTTCTATGATTACAGTTTTCCCACACTTTATCAATCTTTCAGTAAAATTGATATCACATCATTAGTCACACTGTTTTTGCTCCCTCAATTCCTGATGAAGGGTCTCCTATATACCTCAAGGAACTCTTTCAAAGACTTTTTCAGAGACCTGGAAAGGCATAGGTCTCACATAAGAATTAAAATCCCATAGACTTGAGCAAGGAGTAGATCACACATCAAAAAAAAGGTTTTATCTAAATATAACTTTAATAACTTAAATAACAGCTGAATATGCCAAGCAATATCAACTCAAGAATTTTAAAAAGAAATATAAATTTCTACCCTTTGGTGTTGCAAAGTACTCAAAGTAACAACTGAGAGATGAAGACATCACCACTAGAATTTGAAATAAATGAATCAATTATTTTAAAAAAGGGTTCTATCTTCACTTTTCCTTGAGGAGAGTTCTCTGATATTTGGCCATATTTAAAATCCACTGCCTTTCGAAAGCTATTTAATATGATGTGATCACAGTTGTTGAGTCTTTGTAATATTTCCTGTGTGATCAGGGTTTTGTTCATAAAGTCTTTGCCTACTCCTATGTCTTCAAGAGTTTTACTTATTCTATCTTCTAGCAGATTAAGTGTTTCTGTTTTAATATTTAGATCTTTCATCCATTTCAATTTTAGGTTAGTGCATGGTAGGAGATGAGTCTAGGTTTAATCTTCAGCATGTGGAAAGCCAGTTTCCCCAGCACCATTTCTTTAAAAGGCTTTCTTTCTTCCAGTGAAGGTGTTTTGCCCTTTGTCAAAGATAGGTAGCTGAGTGTGTTTGGATTTTCTGCATCTTCTATTCTGTTCCACTGATTCTCAGGTCTGTTTTTTGCCAGTACCATGCTGTTTTTATCACAGTAGCTTTGTAGTATAATTTCAAGTCAGGGATTGTGATGCCCCCTGCCTTACCTTTATTGCCCAGAATTGTTTTTGCTAGTCTAGGTCTCTTTTGGTTGCAAATGAATTTAGGATTGTTTTCTCTAATTCTGTAAGCAGTTGGTATTTTGATCAGGATTGCATTAAATCTGTATAATAATTTTGGAAGAATGTCCATTTTTACTATATTGGTTCTTCCTACCCAAGAACAAGGGATATCTTTCCATTTTCTGATATTCTCTTCAATCTCCTTTTTCAGAGTACTGTGGTTTTCAATGTAAAGGTATTCTATTTCCTTCATTTGATGGATTCCTAAGTATTTCATTTTTTTATGCTATTGTGAAAGCTGTTGTTTCCCTAATTTCTCACTCAGTGGGTTATCTGTATACAGGAATGTTATTGATTTTTGAGTGTTGACTTTGTATCCTGCTATGCCACCAAATTTGGTTATTAAATCTAAGAGTCTTTTGGTGGAGTTTTGGGGGTCTTCTATGTAGAGTATTGTGTCATCTGCAAATAATGATAATTTAATTTCCTCCTTTCCTATCCTTATTCATTTTATTTCTTTCTCTTATCTAATTGATCTGGCTAATGTTTACAGAACTACGTATAACAGGAGTGGCGATAGTGGGAATCCTTGTCTTGTTCCTGATTTTAGAGTGAAAGTTTTCAGTTTTTGACCATTTAGTATGTTGGCTGTTGGTTTGTCATAGACAGCTTTTATCAGATTGAGATAAAAACCTTCTATTCCAATTTTCTGTAGGGTTTTTATAATGAATTGATTTTGAATTTTGTCAAATGCTTTTTCTGCATCTATTGAGATGATCATATGGTTTTTGTCCTTGATTCTGTTAATGTGGTGTATTAGATTTATTGACTTGCATATGTTGAACCATCGCTGCATTCCTGGGATGAATCCTACTTGGTCATGGTCTATAATCTTTTTGATAATACTGGCATTCTGTTTGCCAGTATCATATTGAGAATTTTTGCACCTATCTTCTTTAAAGAGATTTGGTCTGTAGTTCTCTTTTTTGGTTGAGTCCTTCTCACCAACAGAGTGAAGAGATAACCCACAGAATGAGAAAAAAATTTTCTCAGTCCTCAAACAAAAGACTAATATCTAGCATATATAACAAACTCAAAATATCAGATACCCCAACTTTAAAGACTCAATCCAAAACTGGGCATCTAAAAATGAACAGACTCTTCTCAGATGAAGAAGTACAAACACCAAATACATGAAAAAATATTCAACATCACTGGTCATTCAAGAAATCCAAATTAAAACAACACTGAGATACCATCTCACTCCAGAAAGAATGGTTATAATCAAGAAATCAACCAATAACATGCTGGTGAGGCTGTGGGGGAAAAGGAACCCTTCTCTGCTATTGATGGGAGTGTAAATTAGTACAACCACTGTGGAAATCAGTATGGAGATTCCTGAAAAAAAACTAAAACTTAGAGGTTCCATTTGACCCAGCTATTCCCTTTTTAGGTATCTTTCTGAAAGAGTTAAAAGTGTCATACCACAACAATATATGCACACCCATGTGTATAGCAGCACAATTTGTAATAGCTAAATCTTGGAAACAGCCTTTATGCTCATCAACAGATGAATGAATAATGAAAATGTGGGTTTTATACATAATGGAGTATTACTCTGCCATGAAGAAGGATAAACCTGAGATATTTTTAGGTAAATGGATGCACACTGAGAACATAATTTTAAGTGCAATAAGTAGGACACACATTTTTAAATATCACATTGTCTCTCTGTGTGAGAAACCTAAAGGGAAAATCAGGACTAAAATGGAGGATAGATATTAGGAAGTAGGAAGAAAATGTTCAAATGGGAAGGGGGAAAAGGGAGAGGGAGGAGGGAAAGAAGGGAATAGGAATAAAAAAAAGAATGGAAGGACAACAATAGAAAGAAAGTTTTATAAATGGAGAGGGGTAGAAGGATTGAAGAGAAGTGAAGAGAATGGGAATAAAAACAATTATGATATATTAGGTACAGGTACAAATTACCTATAATGAATGTGATCATTATGTATGTTAAAAGTATACCAATAAAATTTTTTAAAAATTTACTGGACTCTATTTGAATATGCTTACATTTTATAATTTTTCTGACTTTATTTCAACCAACCAATTACTGGTTTTGATCACCTTCTTAAAGCTTTTTCAGTGTTAAACTTTAATAGCTATGAATATAGTAGATGCTGTGAAATAATAAAATATAAAAGCTTATTAAGAGATATATGCAAATTAATTACAACTCTATAAAACCTCTATCTTATTTGGGAAAGTATACTGTCTTCCCTTATAAACAGAACTGAAGAATATGAAAACTTGCAAATTAAAAGACTCACTATGTCATTGCCATTTGTGTCCCATTAGAGATAAGGTTTTTTCATGGCTTGTTTATAGATACCCCCTCAAAGCCTCATGCAGTCATAGGTGGGACTTTTCGAAGGTGGCCAGATTTAGGGTGTGTGATGCTGGGATCAAGCATGTGATGCTAGGGTTAAGGATGGATGTGCTACCTGCCCTCTGGGTAGGCAGCCTGGATAAGATATAAAGGACAGAAAGCATCTCTTCACTTGTGGCTTGTTGCTTATCGTTGCTGCAGCTTGTCTTTGCGATGCCCCTCTGCCATGCCATCCTGCCTTGGAGCCAGCCAACTGTGAACTAAAACCTCTGCAAACTGTAAGCCAAATAAACCGGTCCTCCTTTAACTTTAAGTGTTGGGTATTTTGTCTCAGCAACCAGAAAAGTAACGATGACAGTTATTACAGTATAAATGTTAAGTGTTACATGAGGACTTCATAAAGATTCTAGTCTCATCGCTAGAATTCCTTATCACATTACATGTAGATCAGCTGAAAATTAAATTCCCAATGCTACATAAAAAGAAACCAAATGAGTGTCCTAGAATATGACTTCTGTTGGAGAGTATTATAAGTGATACTCATCTTTTCTTTGTTATTATATTTTTACAATTCTATACTATCAACATCTAAAGTTTTGAGATTAAATAAATGATAGCATATTTAGCATAAAAATAGAGGACATATATTGCAATTTTAAAATTCACTACAAACCTATAGTAAAATATTGCTGCACTGGCACAGGAACAAACATACGGGTCAATGGACTCAAACATCCAAAAATATACCCTCAAATTCACAGTCAATTGGTTTTCAATAAAAGCACCAATATAATACAGGAGGAAAAGAAATAGCTTCCAACAAATAGCAATGGAAAAACTGAATATCCATGTGTAAAAGTGAAGTTGGACTCTTTCATCTGCCAAATGTAAAAACTGGCTCAAAGACATAAATGTAAAAGCTGAAAACCACAGTGATGTCAGAGAAAACCTAGGTGTAAATCTTTGAAACTTTACATTAGGCAGCAATTTCTTATATTTGACACTAAAAGAACAAGAAACAAAAGAAAAACAAATACACTACAATTTATCAAAATTAAAAATGTTTGTTCTTCAAAGGACATCATCACAGAAGTGAAGTGATCATCCACAGAATAGAAGAAAATATTTGTAAATCATATAACCAATAAGGGACATATTCAAAATATATAAAGAATCTTATAACTCTATAAAAAACCACAAATGGTCAAACTTTTAAGTGGGCAAAGGGTTTAAATATGTGTCAAAAGAAAACATGTGAATGGACAAATAAGAATATGAAAAGATGTTCTGCATAATTAGTCACTGAAGAAATTCAAATCAAAATCACAATGAGGTACCAGTTCATACCATTAACATGCCTAGTATCAAAACAAAAGCAATAAATAATAACACTTGTTAATGAGGCTATAATGAAATTGAAGCTCTCTTGCATTCCTAATCTATGAGCAATGTACAGCCTCTTGGGAAAACTGTTTGGAATTTAATATATAAAGTAACCATAAGACCCAGCAATCTCACCACTAGTTATCTATGTATGAAACTTAGGAAAACATGACCACACAAAAAACTTTTCATGAATAACAGCGTTATTCAAAAGGGTTAAAAAGCAAAAACAACCCAAATGTCCATCACCTAATTAAACATAAACAAATGTGGGATATTTATACAATGGATTAACATTTGTCAATAAAAAGGAAGTACTGACACATACAATAAGAATGGCCCTTGAAAACATGCCAAGTGAAAGAAACCTATCCCAAAGGCCACATATTTTATGATTCCATTTGTATAAAATTTACTGAACAGGCAAATTTATACCAATAGTTTCCAAACATTAGGAAAAAGTCAAACGCAAGGGAAGGAATAACTATTAACAACTACAGGGTGAAGAGATGTTCCAAAATTAGATTTTAGCCATTGTTGCATAGCTTTGTGAACACACTAAAAACCATAGTAATCTATATATACTTTAAATGAGTGAATTTATGGTATGTAAATTATATATCAACAAAGATTTTTTTTAAAAGAATGCTTACAGCAGTTGTGTTTATAACAACAGAAGGCTAATAACCCAAATACCTATCAACAATGGAACAAATAAACTTGCATGTTTATATTCTGAAATGTCCACTGTAATGAAAATGAATAAATTATTTACTAAGTATGAGTAGAGAGACATCACAAAATAGATCACTGGACAGAAGCAGGAGCTTACAGAAGCATTTATAGATTTAAAGAGGTAAAACTAAGTGAAATAATTCTTTTCTAACTTGATCACTAATTGAAAGGGGGAAAATATCAATGTCATAGTTAACAATTTTCCCATGTTATAAAATCTTTAATTTTTAATGTTAAAAAGAATTTTGATGTGAAAAAGTTCTATCTGTTCTCTAGAAATATTTGCCATCCATGTTTCATTCTATCGTTTTTTTTGGTACCAGGGATCGAACTCAGGACCTTGCACTTGCAAGGCAGGTGCAGTGCCAGTGAGCCAAATCCCTGGCCCTCATTCTATCTTTATTCTGTACTTTATTTTATCCAAAGAATATTCCAGAAAAAAGATATTTCCATCTTTATTTTGTATTTTATTTTACCCAAATCTTATTCCAGACAAATTTTTCTTGCATCTGACATGCAAATACAGACACATGAATGAATTCTAAACATGACAAAAAACATCTGCCAAATATCACAAGGGTGGTCAAAGGGGAAGTCCACATTCTCTCTCACAGTAGAGAGAGGCAGAGAAGAAAGCCAACAGCTGAAGGTAAGCTGCACCTCTATTCCAATTAGCCAGAAGGGCTTCATAGAGTTTGCAATACTTTAAGACCTTCTGTCCAAAATAGAAATAGATTATCAAATAGAAAACCTTTAAAACTCAACTAACTTTATTTTAAGCAGTTTTCCCTTTCAGAATTCTCAGGTCAGTTATTTTAACAAAGCTATAATATGCCCACAGCTCTCAGTTTACTAAATGGTTTGTAGATGGTTTAGAGAGTATCAGTTCTTTTTTTTAATTTTATTTTATTTTATGGACTCCAGGGTTCCCTAAATGGAGATTCTGATTCAATCAGGCTGAGATATTTGTATATTTGTAAGGGAAATGTACAAAAGGATTTTGAAGAAATTGCTATATAGGAGAATTTTTTAAGTCCTAGTTCCATTTATATGATAAAGTAGGATAACCACATAAAGCAACTAATTGGCAAAATAAGAATGGTACTGGGGTGGTTGAGTCATCAGACCACAGGCCTTGGAAGAAAAATAGACTGCCTTGTGATAAGCAGAACATCTAGCTGTGTTTTATATGGTAACCAAAGCTGGAATCCCGTTCCTCTGGAAGTCTGGACAGGGGATACACACAAAATAATTCACCAGAATTTTTTAAACAATGTACATTATTTAAGGTACTTACAGAGGAAGTATGAGATGGGTTCTTGTTCTTAGGCAGGTAGTAATATTTTTCTCTTAGATAAGTAAACAATCTCTACACTATGATTGGGCATTGTATTTTAACCAAAGCTTTTCTGTATAAAGTGAAATTAAGAATCAAGAGAAAATTATTATTAAACTCCAGCTTTCTTTCTTTCTCCAGAGTGCCAATGAAACAATAGTAAGGTGTGTGAAAAAACACCTCAAATTAAGGCATGACATGACTCTGCATGCCTTAGCTACTATTTCACAGAAAGTTTGAAAATCATCCAACTTTTTACATAGTTGTTTCATAAGGTCCTTAAATTCCTTTGAAGCGTAGATTCTCTTGGGTTTTCCTTGGATGTCACTTCCTGCAGATACACATTAGTGGAAACCAGAAGAATTACCCAAAGAGATGTAGAGATGGCCAACCATGGTAGTCCAGGCCTGTGGCAAAGAGCAGAACATTTTTTGCTGTCTGTCTAATCCCACCCCCAGGCCACCAGATTGCTCTCCACCAGGGCAGGTCTGTCTCTGATGGTCCTTGCTTCCACACACTGCATATTGCAAAGAAGAGGCTTTCCTCTCAATCCATTATTTCCACCTTGAACTGATTTACTGGCACAATCTCTCTAAATTTCTTTACAAAAGAAGTTACAGAAATAAGAGCTTTCTTCTGGTTATATGTTGATTAGAAAAAACTTATCTTAGATTCCTAATATAGTTTGAGAGAATAGATACCAACCATTATACCCTAAACATCAATATACCGTTTTAAAATTCTTTCACAGAATAAGAAATAGTGTGGGGCTAAATAATTTATGAAAGTATCAATGTATGTTTCTTAGTCTCTCGGTCATAGGTATTCCCCTCCTTCAATCCCAAGGACTATGCTTACCTTATCCCTTAATTTCCCTTGTGTCTAAATACAAAACAGAAACTATTGGGGTACACCCTCTCCTGGCCATAATGTTCAGAAAGTTAAAGTCATGGAAGCAATCACTGGGTCATCCCAGAGAAAGAGGGGTGAGAACTTGAGGTGGGTGGGAGGAGTAGCAGAGATTCTCTTCAAGAGTAGGAGAACTATGGCTCATTCCAAGAGGGAACCCCTCCCCAAAAGGTGGCTGGCCCTCTGACATGTCTTAAAGGAGACCTATGGAAGAAAGATAACTGTAGAAACACTAAGAATATATCCATGGGTGCCTTGGGAAAATATCCTATGCCCTTTTCTGACATAGAAGTGGTAGTTCTGCCATGTGGGTTAGGAAATGAGTGAAGACTGAGAGACGAGAAACATAATATTTTGGACTGTGGAGAATCCTTAGGACTTTGGGTGATCAGTGTAGCAAGGAAAGGGGCTTAGTAATGATTATGAATGAAATTTTATCAGCATATGTTTGCAACACATAATAATTACATTCATTTTGGGGAATTAGTACATATACGTATCAGATCTTGATCATTTTCATTCCCTTTCATGCCCCCTCATTCTACCCACTCCATCTCCAAATCACCTTTCCATCTCCATAAAGTCTGCCTCTCTGTTTCTTACTATCTCTTTATTATTTGAATTTCTAAGAAATCCACCACAAAGGGAGGTTGGAGAAAATCTGACTTAGAAAAACAAAGGGGATCCAATAGTTTTTTCTTTCCTCATAATAACAGAATAAATAAGAACTCTTCTACAGTAATATTTGATAATGAAATTCTCTGTATGCTTGCTTTACCTTTCCTGCAAGCCACTAATCAATGTTTTAAACATAAAGGAAGCTCATCAGAAGAATCATGAAGATATTTGATTCAATGGCCATAGCAGAAACATACCTTGTATGTCCAATGAAGAAAATAAAGTATAATAAATTGCCCTGAGTCACACAGTTTAAAAAATCACTTATTCTCACTCACAATGTAACAAAACCAAAAAAGAATGAAATACAAAAATGCCCCCCCCCAAATTGCCAGATCTCTTCTTCTAATAGCATCTGTGAATAGTACTGCTTATGAAGGTGGCGTGGGCAAGGGGAACCTAGATGAATTCAGTTAACTCAAGATGCAACTGTTTGTTTTCCTCCTCCTTTTGAATAAGGATTCCTAAGTAAATCTCACTGAAATATTATGTTGAAGTCAAAGTGTTCAATGAGTTGCACATTTACTTTTATTAAAAAAGCTGTAAATACCCACTCTTTTTTAATACACTTCCAGATTTCTCTCCCACCCCTTTGTATATTATTATTTTCCTGTTTTTACTTTAAAAATTTTTATTGAGTAAACCTTAAGATCTAAATGCAAACTTCCAAAAATATGTTCCTTTTTCTGCAGTAAGCTAGCTTCCTGCAGGCTGCCTCACAAACCCACCCCAGAGGAAGGGAAAGAATTTTCTCACATTTTTATCCTCAACTGATCCTTCATTGAAAGAGAAGGACATGTGGATTTAAAATATTTAAGTTCCCTCAAGGAAGCCTGGGTGTCTGGGACAAATTATCACCCATCCATGCCATCTCTGACTATACAGAACCAAAAGGCCAACTTTATTAAAAATTCCAAGTCCTCAGAGCATTTCCTGTGTTTTGGTACTAAGTGCTATCTACAGGGTTCAAGGACTGTCCCCAGGAAAAATATAAAGGAACATCTTAAATTCCATACAGAAGACCCTAGGCTTCACAATCATTGCTGAGTGCACACCAAGAGAATGCACAAGCACATATATTTCAGTTTTGGATTTTTTTTACAACTTTGTATCATAAATGCCCTCTGTAAAACTCAGTTAAGTATATTCCTTGACATGACAATGGTAGCCACCAAAAATGAGAGTAAAAGGTACTAAATGATTACAATGTTGTGTTTGTCCTGGGAAGTTGCATTATTCACAAAGCAGTGGAGGTTGTGGCACACAAATTGAACTAGATCCAAAAGAAATGTCTGAGGAATGTCCTATATGCAAATTGGGCCTAATAACACCAAATCTTTTCCACAGACACATAGCAAAACAGATAATAGATAAATGAATGAATTTATGCAAAGCTCTGTATTGGTTAACACTGAGGGCCCCAGTCCTCTCCTTAGTTATTTAGTCAATCTAGGTAACAAACATGTCATGTTTGTAAGTTATTAAAGTACAGATATATTATTCAAGGGAGTCAAATCCTATGCTTGGTTAGTCAATGACTCCCTTTATATATATTTTACCAAACTAATATCATAAGATCAGCAAATTACCTTTCATTTGCAACTACAATTAAATAAAAAATGTATCCTGAATCTTTGAAGGTGTGTGTGTGTGTGTGTGTGTGTGTGTGTGTGTGTGTTTCCTGGCTCAGCCTCTGAGAGGGCCAAGATTCAATGACATACCATAGCAACCTCTAGTCACCCAAATCTTGAAATCTTGATTTCCAAATACTCTTCTCCACTAGAAAAAGCCAGGCTCCTTGTCATCTCACTTCCAGCTAAGTTTCATAGAGAAAAACAATTTCAAAGACAGACTCACACTAACAACCTCACAAATAAGTGTAAAAACAATGTTAATATATAGCGACTAACAATGTAGAGTAGCTATAATTTCCTTCAAATGACTTAAAATAGAATACAGAAAATGCTGACAATTATTTACAGATAATACTAATGAATTTGGAATTATTGCATCTTAGAACAAATATGGTAGAACAGATCACTCAATATGTTCCTTGCCCTAAGGAAGCCAAACATATCAGAACAAAGCAATGGGCACACAAAAGAGCATAATCTGTAGATGATGAAAGTTTATGTAAGAAGAAGAAGAGTAAAATACAAAGTTCTTTTTATTTCCCCTGAAGAAAAACATCAAGCCCAGGACTAATATATTCACCCAATTGCTTACTTTCATCCCTAGAAGGCACGAGCAACAAGTATTCTTATCCCATAGAAGAAATTAATATTTCCCTTCAATGTAAGATTATAACAACTACCTAAAAATACAGTATACTAGAGGAGCCATGAAAAGTAGCATAGATTTAAAAAGGCTTCTAAAGTAAATGATCCCTCTCATGCAAATAAACCCTCTGAGCACTAAAGGGGCATGTAATCATTCAAGAAGTATGTAACAAGTACCTACTATGTACCACACATTATGCTAGATACTAGGGATATAGGATAAATGCAACAAACAAAGCAAATAGTAGACAACCTCCATCCTTTGTATTAACCATTATGCAATCCTCTCTCTGTAAGTGTGGGCTTTACCTAAGGACTTCCTTCTAATCAACTGGAATGGCAAAGATGATGTGATGTCACATCCATGACTGCATTATAAAAATACTATGGAGGTGAACTTTCCAGGCCACCATACCACCAACCCCAGTGCCAAGGACCAGAGCCTCCCCCAGCGCAAAGGAGGTGAACCTCCTCGGCTGCTGTACCACTGACACCAGGGCCTAGGAGGTGAGCCCCACGGGCACCAGCAACAAACATCCCTCCACCTCCACCCACCCCAATCCCGCTGAAACGAGAAGACACTTAAGTCTCAAAACCAGATTCCCAGATCACCTAAAGCAACTGCAAAGGGAAACGAGATGGAACAATCTGATACTCAAACACCTGGACTCCTTGAACTAGCAACCAAATAGGATCTGGAAAAAATGAAATCGTAAATAATTTTTCAGATAACAGAGAGATTGTGCCCATAGAGCAAGATATGATTAATAAATCTAGAGAGACACAGATAAAAAAAAATAGAGGAGTTGAGGAACATGATAAAATCACAACATAGGAAACAAATGGAATCCATAAAACAGATGTAAATAGATTTCCAGGAAATTAAAAACTCCACTGAAAGTTTACACAGCAGAATGAGCCAATGTGAAGACAGATTTTATATATATATATATATATATGTATGTATGTATATACAGATTATAGATATATAGATTATAGATATATCTTCAGATGTACAAGATAAGATTGCAATTAGTGACCAGGAAAAGAAAAATTGCTTTAAAATAGTAAAGGACCATGAGAAATCAATCCATCAGCAGCTAGATGATGCAAAGAAGAATAACATAAGACTGATCAGAGTCAATGAAGAAACAGGAGAGAAAGCAGATGACATAAAAAACTGTAGGCAGAAGTGATGGCAGAAAACTTCCCAAGTAGGGGGAAAGAACTTGACATACAGATAAGTGAGGCATATAGGACTCCAACTAGCCTTAATCAAAAAAAAAAAATACACATAGGCATATAATAGTCAGGATTCCAGAAATCCAACAGAAGAACAAAATTCTACAAGCAGTTAGAGAAAAGAAACATCACATACAAAGGAAAACCCATCAGATTCACAGAAGACTTCTCAATGCAAATCCTCAAAGCAAGAAGAACTTGAAGTAACATATTTCAAGCCCTAAAGGAAAACAGCCTCCAACCCAGATTGATGTCCCCTGAAAAATTATTTTTCAAAATTGATGGAGAAATATTCATGACAAAGAGCACCATCGAAACTTCATGAATACCAAATGACCACTCCAAAAATTATAGACAATATCATAGGGAAAGACAATGAGGATCACAACCCCAGGAAGCCTAGCAGAATGAATCTATCAGGCATGACAAGAAATTAAACAAAAAGGGGGAGAATCCAACAAAAAGAAAAAGTCATGACAATGATAAGTCAATAGGTATCAGTTATAACCATCAATGTGAATGGTCTCAATTCACCAATCAAAAGAAATACACTGGCAGAATGGGTCAAGAAGCAAGATCAATGCTACAATATGCTATAGCACAATATGCTACATACAAGAAACACACTTAATTCAAGAAGAAATGCATAAACTGAAAGTTAAAGGGTGGAAAACAAGACTCTATGCAAGAGGAACATGAAAGAAAGCAGGAGTAGCTATGCTCTTTGCAGATCAAGTGGATTTCAAACCAACACTGATTAAGAGACAAAGAATAACACTACATCCTTGTAAAGGGAACAATCCAAGAGGAAGACATGACAATCATAAAAATATATGCACCAAACACTAGTGCACTCAACTATATAAAAAAAAAATACTAATGGACATGAAAAATCAAATAAGCACTAATACAATAGTAATGGGGGGACTCAATATCCCACTGTCACAAATAGATAGATCAACTAGACCAAGAAAAATAATAATAAGCAAGGAAATACTAGAACTCAATCAAACTCTTGAGCAAATGAACTTAACAGATGTTTACAGAGTGTTCCACCCCACAAAATCAGAATACACATTCTTTTCAGCTCCACATGGTTAGTTCTCCAAAACAGACTACATACTCGCTCATAGAACATGCTTAAATAAGTGCAAAGGAACTGAAGTTATCCCCTGTATATTATCAGACCATAGTGCAAAGAAATTGGAGATCAACGGCAAAAAAATAAAACACAAGAATTTCATAAACACGTGGAAATTGAACACGCTTTTGAATAACCAATGGGTCACAGAGGAAATTAAAGAAGAAATCAGACAGTTCCTTCAAATAAATGACAATGACAATACAACATATCGGAATCTATAGGACACAATGAAAGCAGTCTTACCAGGGAAATTCATAGCAGTCAATACTCATATTACGAAAACAGAGTGAGTCTAGTTAAACAACCTGATGCTGAAACTCAAGCTTCTAGAAAAAGAAGAGCAGGACAACCCCAAAGCTCATACAGGGGAGGAAATTATAAAGTTCAGAGCACAAATCAATGCAATGGAGACTAAGACAATGATACAAAAAAAAAATCAATGAAGCTAAGAGTTGGTTCTTTGAAAGAATAAACAAAATTGACAAAC